>MU738853.1:213816-246524 GCA_026770625.1 Nicotiana glauca | reverse complement strand
GGGCGCATCTTTGCAAGGTATCGTGCAACCAGTATCCCTGTGTGAAAATATGGGTATATTCGGTCTGGGGTTCAAGCCTATAGGGGATGAGGTGAAGAAGACTACAAAGTTGGAAAAAAAAGGTATGGCCGCTCTCTAGGCCTATCCCACACCTCTTTAGGACTTTTGTCAAGCCAGGGGCAGTGAAGCATCCGGTGTCAGCAGATCCAAAGCATGTGGTTGTCTTTGATGAGGAGTTGATTCGAGAGGGTCCAAAGTCTATTTGATGAAGTGAACATGGTAGACNCACCCTCTACCCTCATTCCCCACCAACCACATCAAAAATCTTGCTTCCGTCCCACTACCACCACAATCCCAGATTCCCAACGCTGCTAATCTCTCCCCACAACATACCTCAGGCTTTATCCCTTGCCACAGCTACCCTGGCATCTTGTCCCAGCCTTTTCATGCTCCACCCGCCAATACAAGCGTGTCATTAACTACTCCCGTTTTTGCAGCTCCTCCCTATGCCAACATCCCTCTATCTTCTAGTGAAACCTTTTTCAAAGTTCCTAATGACCAATATTATGGTACAAAACCAACTTTCAAGACCCCTGACACATACTGTTGCGCTCCTCATTTCGGGCCTCCCATTGAAATTGCAAAACCCACTATGGTTGTGGAGCAAAATGAAGTATCTAGAAAACGTGTGTTATTTGCACAAGGGTATTCGAATGGTGTCGGGGCAAGTCGGAAAAAGCCAAAGTTAGTGGTACTAGGGATGCCAAGCAAGCTTGTTGTAGTTGTGAAAGGGTCTCCCGTTACCCCTGTTGCTATTAAATCAATGACTCAGTTGCCATTAGCTCAGACAAAGGATGTCCCGGGGAACTGCAAACGAGTAATAATGACACACAAAGAAAAGAAGTGGAGGAATTTGTTGAGATCGGAGGATCGAATCATTTCGGAGGATGTCTTACCTCCAAAGAAGTAAGAAAGTCCAAGCTCTTCAAGAGTATCCAAATGCCAGTAAGGAAATCAGTGACCGAGGAGGAAGTCGAAGAGTTCTTGAGAAAGATGAAAGTGCAAGACTATTCCATTGTTGAACAATTAAGTAAAACTCCAGCTAATATTTCCCTGTTATCTTTGTTGGCATATTCGGATGAGCACCGCGAGGCCATGATGAGGATTCTGAATGAGGCACATGTTCCTGATAAGATCACAGTGAATCAATTAGAAAAGATCGCTAGTAGGATTTTCGAAGCAAATAGGACCATTTTTGCGGATGATGAGCTTTCTATAGAGGGTACGGAACACAATTGACCTCTTTGTATCATGGTGAAATGCGAAAATTATTTTGTCACCAGGGTGTTGGTTGATAATGGATCCAATGCAACTATTTTCCCTCTGTCCACTTTGCAAAAGTTGAAGATTGGCACCGAAAGAATCCACATGAACAATGTAGGTGTTCGAGGTTTTGATGGGAAAGGAAAAGGTTCTGCTGGAGATATAACGCTTGAATTGGTGATAGGGCCAGTTGGTTTCAGTGTGGAAATTCAAGTGCTGGACGTGGTTGCCCCGTATAATTTGTTATTGGGTAGGACTTGGATACATGCGGCTAAGGCAGTGCCATCATCTCTATATCAAAGGTTGAAATTTGAGTGGGACAAACAAGAAATAGTTGTGCGTGGTGAGGAGGATTTATCCCTTTATGAAGATTCATCTATTCCGACTGGAGATGATAAAGGACTTTTGGGTTATCAAACTTTCGAAACAATGTCCGCCGAAAAGAGTCCTGAAGGAAAATGCATTCCAAGGCCAAGGCTATCACCTTCTATCTGCATGGTGGCTAATGAGATGTTGAAGTATGATTTTGTGCCAGTAAAGGTCTGGGCGCATCTTTGCAAGGTATCGTGCAACCAGTATCCCTGTGTGAAAATATGGGTATATTCGGTCTGGGGTTCAAGCCTATAGGGGATGAGGTGAAGAAGACTACAAAGTTGGAAAAAAAAGGTATGGCCGCTCTCTAGGCCTATCCCACACCTCTTTAGGACTTTTGTCAAGCCAGGGGCAGTGAAGCATCCGGTGTCAGCAGATCCAAAGCATGTGGTTGTCTTTGATGAGGAGTTGATTCGAGAGGGTCCAAAGTCTATTTGATGAAGTGAACATGGTAGACATTTGGAAAGGTTCTGGTGATGAAGAGGTGCATTTTGTCAGGCCGAATGTGAAGATCAACAATTGGAAAACTACTCCTCTTCCTACTCGGAGGGAGTTTTGGTAGTGGGCTTTGATTTTCTCCAGGGTTGTGGTTCAGATTCTATGTTCCGCCCATTTGGATGTGTTAAACCTTGTTATCTTTCAATGAAATGAAATGCAATTTCCGTTCTTCTTCATTCCTGATAGTTTCATTTCTATTTTTCTTTTCTTTCTTGTACAGTTCTTTTTATTCTGGTTTCAGTGACATGACATGCATGAGGAATCTTCGGCCCAGTCTTAGAAGCCAATCTAATTTTAAAATAATAATACAAGAAATTGTGTGTGATGATGAAGCACAAATTGATGAGTGGGTCAAAACCCGATTGGAGCAATTGAGTTTGATCGATGAGAAAAGATTGGCGGCAGTGTGTCATGGCCAGTTGTATCAACAAAGAATGGCAAGAGCATATAATAAGAAAGTACGTCCACGAAAGTTTGAAGTGGGTCAGCAAGTGTTGAGACGTATTCTTCCACATTTGGCTGATGCCAAAGGCAAGTTCGCCCCAAATTGGCAGGGGTCGTTCATCTTGACGAGAGTGTTGTCCAATGGCGCTTTGTATTTAATAGACATAGAAGGCAAGTGCGTTGAAATAGCCATCAATTCCGATGCGGTCAAGAGGTATTATGTATGATTTTCTTTGGTTTAATTGTATTTATTCGTACTTGGCATGTTTTGAAGATTGGAATGATAAAGGTATTTTGTTCTGCTATCTAAACACTTTATCCTTTGTTATCCCTTTGAGACTTATTTATTTTCTTTCATACCCCTCTTTTGGAATCAGTAGAAAAGTTCAGAAACGCAAACATAAAGGATAAGTAAATCAAAAGAGAGAGAAGAAAAGTGAAAAGGAAAAAAGAAGAAGAAAAGAAAATAGTAGAAAAAGGAAAAAAATAAAAAAGAAAAAGAGAAAAAGAGAAAAAGAGAAAAGGCAAAAGTAAGAAAGAAAATAAAAGAAAAGAAAATGGAAGAAAAAGAAAGAAAAGTCACAACAACAAAGTAATTTTTATGCCATGAACTACGTTCGACTTGATTCCTTTTAAGGATACGTAGGTAGCCTCACGATTCGGTCCCATCATAATAAAAATTCAAAAGTCCCCAAGCAAGAAACTGGGACAGAAGTTGCGGTTGTTGTGAGAAATCTGATTCCGGAAGTTGTAATTTTAAAACCAGTTGAATTGTTTTGAGCCTTTAATACCCCTTCTTTCTAACCCTATCCAAAAGCCCACATTACAGTCCAAAGAAAGACCTTCTGATCAGTCCTCAAGAAATGACAAGTCGAGCAACAAAAGGTGATTCATATTAGGGGCAATACTCCGGTCCAAGTAGAAAAGTAATGAAAAATGAGAGAGTCTTATTGGTGAAAACCCTCATGGGCAACGTAAGGCGACGGGAGTCGAGAGAAATAAAAAATGAGAGAGTCTTATTGGTGAAAACCTTCACGCACACCGTAAGGTGACAGGAGCTGAGAGAAATGAAAATGAGAGAGTCTTATTAGTGAAAACCCTCACGGGCACCTTAAAGCGAAAGTGAGTTGAGAAGTGAACAGATGGGAGAGGTCTGTAGGTGAAAACCTTTCAGGGCACCACATGATGAGCAAGGTTAGGGTTTGGGTGAAGAAATCAGGTTATGGAATTCTGGGGCAACAAAGTATGGCAACCGAAAGTTGATTGGTTGGACAGATTGGGTCGATTAGTCCGGAATGCATGTCATGATCAACGGTACCAGTTGTTCCACTCTGATAAGTCTCCTTCCCTTTTTCTTTTTAGCAAGTCGTCCGATTTTGGATTTTCTTTATCCTTAACTCTCAAGGTCATTGCATTTCATTTCTATTGGGATTTTTGTTTCTCTAAGATGTTTCAATGTCAGTCTTGTTCAAAGAAAATGAGAAAGGATTTCAAAGCTCACTACCAGCTTCCAAAATTGCAAAGCATAGTGTGGCCAGAGCATACCAAAGATAGCATGATGTAAAGTGGGATACAACGAATCACCGAACGTTTCATCGGTATAATGATTTGGTAATGTCATGGAAGATGCAAAGGTTCAGATAAAGGGGTCAGAGATGTAAAAAAACAATATGGGTATAGAACACTTAGATCATCAAAGGTCATGGGGTTTGAAAGTCAGTCAGAAAGTCAAGCGGTTCAGGGCCAGTTCGGGGAAGAAGGCCAAAGCAAAATATGGCAGCGGAGACATCCTCAGCAAGAATTCCATCAATTACCCACCATTTTAAACTAACAAGATTTTTGTTTGATTGAAACAGGGGCAACATTTTTTTTATTTGTTTCGGAGAAACTCTTTGCAGGGGAAAAAGCAAGCACCAAAACAGGTTTGACCGTAAACTCTCAGGACCTTCCTGGAAAATGTGGATTAGTTAAATTTCAAAACAATCATAAATATACCCCAAAGGAATATAAGTTGGCTTCAAAGTTTGCATGTTTACGATATGATCCAATTAGGAGTTTTCAGGACCCTCCTGAATAATGGGACCTACCTTTAAAATTTCCATTAGATAACAAGATTTAGCGTAAGATCTGTTGTAGGGAAGTATAATCTAGCCGTAAGAGTTCTGACATAGGGAAGTATAATTTAGCCGTAAAAATTGTCACTTTTAAGATAAGACTTGATTTTGATTTTCAGGACTCTCCTAGATAATAGGATGTAGTTTTAAGACCCTCTAGATAACAGGACTTAGCGAAAGTAATACCTCTAGAAGATATATTTTAGATCTAAAACTATCATTTAATTAGGAGTTGCCAGGACCCTCCTGGATAATGGGATCTAGCTTTCACATTCTTAGAATATTTGGTAACATGATTCAGTTTAACACTCACATATGTGCCCAGCTACCAAACTGGGGCAGAAAATTTTCTTTGTTTTGTCTATTTTTGTTGAAATCAGGTACCTACTTGGAGAACATGGAGAAGTAATTTAAGTTCAGCAATCAGGAGCCCACCTGGACAACAAGTGAATACAATTCAAGTTTCAGCAATCAGGCGCCCACATGGAGAGCAAGGGAATACAATTCAAGTTTCACCAATCAGGCGCCCACCTGGAGAGCAAGGGAATACAATCCAAGTTTCAATAATCAGGCGCCCACCTGGAGAGCAAGGGAATACAATTCAAGTCCAGCAGTCAGGCGCCCACCTGGAGAGCACGGGAATACAATTCAAGTCCAGCAGTCAGGCGCCCACCTGGAGAGCACGGGAATACAATTCAAGTCCAGCAGTCAGTCGCCCACCTGGAGAGCATAGGAATACAATTCAAGTCCAGTAGTTAGGCGCCCACCTGCAGGGCACGGGAATACAATTCAAGTTTAGTAGTCAGGCGCCCACCTGGAGAGCACGGGAATACAATTCAAGTTCAATAGTCACGCGCCCACCTGGAGAGCAGGGGAATAGAATTCAAGTTCAGCAGTCAGGAGCCCACTTTGAGAGAACAGGAATACAATTCAAGTTCAGCAATCATGCGCCCACCTGGAGAGCACCAGAATAGAATTCAAGTTCAGAAATTAGGCGCCCACCTGGGGAGCACGGGAATACAATCAAGTGTTGGCAATCAGGCGCCCACTTGGAAAGCATGGGAATACATATAAAATTTTGGCAATCAGGCGGTCACCTGGAGAGTAAGGGGAACAACAACAGTTTTAAGAAAGGGAAACAATTTAGGTGTCGGTAATCAGTCGTCCACCTGGAGGAAAAGAAAGTATCTCAGATTATGATTCAAGTTCAGTAATCAGACACCACCTGAAGAAAAGGGAAATAATCTCAGATTACAATTCAAGTCAGCAACAAAAGAAGCTCACGGCAAAAATGCGAGTCAACAGTCCAAGGTGATCAACAGAAGTTAGTCACAATAAAGAAAAAGAAGAAGGGCAAGAAGTTAATCCAAATGCAGAAGTTGCTGGAAGACGTGGGATGCTTAAGACATGACTGAAGTCACAAGCATGGTGTGGTGTCCGGTTTTGGTCCAAAAAGCTGAGGAAGAATGAACTAGCACCTGCAACAAGCAAGCGTCAAGGTTCAAATCCAAAGTCTGCATGAAGAACCATTCAAGCCTCGAGATCAAGATTCAGAAGACTTATAGATATGAATCTTGTAACTCATAGTTGACAGACTTAGTTAATCTTTTCATTTCTTTTGATTTGGATGTAATAACAGTACCGTGGACTAGAACCTCGGCGGAATGGCACCTCGACTGGCTCTCCACCTCGGCATACTCCATCATCTCACTCACCTCTGAACTACACGTGGCCTGATTAATTTATAGCCAATGATATGTAGGCATCTCAGATACCAGGGCTCGATCACATTCCCCTTTTCTCTTAGTTTTGGTCTCTTTAAATAAGGGTCGGGTCAAACTACATGTCTAGTCGTTCTTTGTCAGAAAACGCTTCGCGTTTCCAGTCAAAGAGGGGCTGCTGTAGACATGTGAATTTTTACCCTCCCCAAGAATTTTTATATTTTAGCATGTAAATATTTAATTTAGGCCTAATATAGCCATTTCAACTATTTTTGACTTCTTTCCTTTATTTTCGTCATAAAAATGGAAAATTAAAAAAATATTTTAGTTTATGTATTTTCTATAAATTTTTAAAAATACACAAAAATAATATCTTATTTTTATCTTTATATAATTTCGAAAATATAAAAATAGTTTCATGTTTAGTTTAATTAATTAGGATTAGCTTTGGCATTGTGTAGTATTTCTATCTTATTTTAAAAAGTCATCGTGTAGTCTAGGGACCCTTCTAAACTCTTCTTTGGGATAAAAAATAAATAAAAAGACCTTAAGGACTTAACACAAAATAACTTAGGGACTAATTGGCAAATACACAAAAAATACACCTAAAACCTAGACCTATATTATAGGTAATGCCTACAATGAGCAAAGGGGATTAAAGATACACCTAAAGAGGATGAGCGCAGCTTTTCCATAGACCCGCCCCTCACGATCTCATCTTCATACCCCACCCAAACGACCCCCGGAACTTCTTCTTCTTCTTCATTCGAAGAACAGAAGCAGCAACGAAGACCTACACCCCTGCTCACCGTGAAACTAGCTGCACACACACACGCAGATACTTACTAAACCAGCTTTTAATTCAATGCAAAAGTGAAAGTTAGTCTATGATTTTGGTTTTGATTTCAAAATGTCGGAGTTGCTGTTCGAGTAAGGGTGTTGTTCGAGTTCGAAGCCGAAGTCATCGTTCGTTGATTCGTGGTTCCCGTCTAAGTTCGACGTTCATGCTCGATCTTGTTCAAAATTTTGGACTTGGGATTTGTATCTAATAATTCTCAATCATTAAAGAGAATTGTAATTCAATAGGTTCTATTCACCTCTCTTCTCCACATGCCTTCTGTGCTGTGATTTGAGTTCTGAAGAATCATTGGTGATTAGATTTATGTGGATAAGTTGTTTGGACAATTGATTAATTCTGTAAAATTTGCTTATCCGGAAAGTAACTGTTCTTGTTTATTCATCATAGTTTGTGTTCAGTTTTTTTTGGATAATTTCGAGCTGAATCCACACCTGTTAATGCTCGGATTCATGAATTGTGGTTGTTGGATTTTTAGTTGTGCTTGGTGCCTTGTTTGCATTCATGGTCCAGGGAGAAGGCAGTGTTGTATATGATTTGTTATTTCTTTGGTAGTTATGAGTGCATTTTAGAGGCGTGCATGTTCTGGTTCTTTGTAACTTACCTGATTCTTATCTTTGGAAGTTGTGTTTCAGTGGCACAACCGATCAAATCCAGCCTCGACATTAGGCGGCGTGAAATTTAACGTATATCATTTCCATTTATGTTGCGTTCAGTTGTTGATCGGTTGCGTTCCTTGTCCTATTTGTTATTGTCTAAGTTGTTTCTTGCATCAAACTTTGTAAAAGGAATCAACTCTTTCTTAATTTGTAGTGAGCATGAATGTCAATTGAATCTTTGTGTTGTACGTGACATTTTGGGTTGCCTATAGTTTGGATCTTGTTTATTGATAGGATTTTAAGATGATAGGAGTATGTTTAAGTCGCGCCCCGATAGGCGAACCTTTGGGCGCGTTTGGAATTTATTACGATTCTTTTGAGGTAAATTGAGGTGTGCCATTCAAAGCCAATATAAATTTATGGCCCTCATGAGTTAATTTAAAACTGGGTTAGAATAATTCGAGGAACGCCATGCCAAACAAAAATGACAATCGCTTGGCCCTCGTTTTAATTAGTTTTGCTTCAATTCTTAGAATTCGAGGCGTGCCACCTAGTTGAATTTTCATGGCCCTCGCAAAGTTAAAAACGCGTAGTTGCTTTAGGTGCGTTGTTTTAATAATATTACCTTCCTAAACTCGGGTGCGCATTTATGTGACCCAAATCCTAATCCCAACAACGTTATATAAAATGTGTTTCGGATTGCCGGTGCATTTATGTTACGCGATTCAAAATATATTTTATGTGACGTTTAATTTTTCTTAAAATTAAATAAAAGCGGTTAAAAGTTTAAAATTTCACATAGGTTCAAAATGTTCTAAAATCAAATAATTAAGCCGAATATAACAGTTGAGTGACCGTGCTAGAACCACTGAACTCGGGAATGCCTAACACCTTCTCCCGGGTTAACAGAATTCCTTACCTGAATTTCTGGTTCGCGAACTGTTAAACAGAGTCTATCTTTTTCTCGATTCGGGATTTGAACCGGTGACTTGGGACACCATAAATTATCCCAAGTGGCGACTCTAAATTATTTTAACAAATAATCCTGTTTCGATTGTCATTTCAATTGGAAAAAAACTTCCTTATACACCTTTCTGGGAGTGTAGTAAAAAGGAGGTGTAACAGCTCTGGCGACTCTGCTGGGGACAAGAACCCAGAACTTTGGTTCAGGGTTCAGAATTTGAGCTTAGATAAATTGTTATATTTGGCTTTATTTGTTATCTGATTTTATTACATGTTTGGGCCTAATGTGCTAAATGTTGCTTTTTGTCGCTTTGATATTATCTGAACTGTATATAAATTGTTACGAAACCCGTCTCTTCTCATCTTCGGGGATGTGCTCGCTGGTCGAGACTCCCTATTCTGTTAGTATCATACCTTGAAATAAGAAAGAGGCTCGGACAAGTTACTAAGCCGGATGGCCTTTTGGTTCCCGGTACGTAGCCTCCTCCTCGACTCGAGTTGTCCGCTCGGGTACACAGTCTAGAACATATACCCAGGTTTTGAACCTAGTATAACTTAGCCTCATACCGGATCCCTAATAGGAACGCTTGTTTGCATCATGTGCATTTGACTTAAGGGATTCAACACAGGGGTTGGGTCCATCTAGGACAGGTGTACCTAAAATAATAGACCATCTTGATGCATCCTATATGCTACAAGTTACATTTATCCAAGGGTAAAGGGTCATTTGGCGGACCAACGATAGTTGAGGGCAAATGAAAAATAAAATAAAAAAAAAGAAAAAAAAAGGAAAAAAGAGAAGAAAAAAAAGGAAAAAAGAGAGGTTGAAGTGTGAAGATAAAGCGAGTGGGTCCAATTATACTTTCTGTCACATTTTTGTAAAGAAAAAAGAGCTTGAAAAATTTAAAAAGATTTTGCACTTTTTCATCATTTTCCAAAAATCAAAAATCAAAAAAAGAAAGAAGGGGAAAAAAATCCAAAAAGAGTTTACATGTTTCAACATTGTTTTTCGAGAAAAAAAATGACAAAAAATGTGTTTTCTCTAAAATTAGTTTTTTTTATTCTTTCCCGTATCCAATATGCCCGAACAATGCATACGTGATTTTCGTCTTTCGGGGCGTGATACGTAGGCAACCCACATAGGGTCTGGTCTTCCTAGTAAATCTTAGGTTCTTGACTTTGCGTGGTCTTAGCCAAATTTTACACTTCTAGCCACCTTTTGGCCAAATAAGCCATTTTGCAAAAATAGCCTCAATCATGTTTTGCATGTGTCTAGTAGGGAATATTTTTATCTCACATAGTGTTGGTTTAAGTTTTCTCATACAGGTGTGGATCTATTTACCGGAGTGTGAGCATGACAGATACTCCAATACCACTGCATTGAGGAGTTGCTTAAGGAGATTTGTTTTATTTTTATGTTTTGAGTTTGTTCTTCATTTTATGTCGTCTTTTACTTTCTAGTTTTGTACAGTAATGTCAAGTCTTTGTTATTGTATTTTCTGCTTTATATTTGAAAAGATGTGCTGTAACTCAAAAATCCAAAAGAGAGATATTGCATTTTATATTTCCGTTATAAATTTTCTATAAAATACAAATTCGAGAAATGAAAAACAAAATAAAAAATTTGAGGTTGCTTTTCCTTTAGGCAATCAATATCTAGGATTTAAAATAATTTTTTTTATGTTTCCTTTAGTACATTAGGATCAAAATTTAAAAAAAAAAAGAGAATTTTCTTTTAGTACTTCTTTAAGGTATTAATTTCAAAATCCAAAAAGATTTTCTTTTGAGGTGTTTCTTGGAAAAATTAGTGAAAGAAAATTAAAAAAAATTTCATTAAAACTTTAGGATATTGTACATAGAAGAAAAAAACAACATACTTGATATTTGGTTTATTTTCAGAGTTTCTCTTTTATGCAATCAAAATTGAAATCCAAAAATATTTTTTATTGCTTGTTTCAAAATCTTGCGACAGGATATCAATTGAAAATTCAAAATACTTTTTTGCGGTTTATCTTTAGATTTTTCTTCCTAAAAAAAAAAAGAATCGAAAAATATTTTTTTCTCTTCTTGGGTTTTTCCTTAATAATTTTCCATAGAGTGTTTGTTTCAAAAAGAAAACAGAAGCAAAAATAGATGCTCGTTAAGCTTGAGTTTGGAATAGGTTATAGAACATTAAGTCTAGAAAATTCAAATAAAAGGGATCTCTTCTTTTATTTCTCTTTTCTCATCAGAGTAGTCATAGAGGTAATAAAAAAAGAAAAAGAAAAAGAAAAAGAAAGGGAAAATGAGAATGTTAGTCTTTTTATTTTATTCACAATCTTCCAGAACTACGAAAAGATCTGATTCATGCGGGGTCATGATACGTAGGCAACCTACATAGGGTTCGATCGAATTATTTTTTTTATTTATTAAGATAAAAAAAAGAGAAAAGAAGAAAAAGGAAAGAAAGAGAGGAAAAAAAGAGGTGAAATAATGGGATGTAAAAAATGAGAAGGAAGAAAAAGAGCGATAATCAGATAGAAAAAGAGGAAAGAAAATGAGCGAGCTAAAGAAAGGCGAAGAAAGAAAAGAAAGGAGAGGAATGAAATGAACAAAGTGGGATGATGCCAAGTGACCTTATGACACTCGAAGTCATTCTAGTAGCGTTAATTGTTGATAGGTGCATTGCACGCAATGTGATGTTATTACATGATAAATGCCCTAACGATAACATATTGCCTTTATTTTGCCCCTCCTTGTTATCCTTGTTATTAATCACAGGAAGGTGGTTAGTTTGTGACATTTGGGCGAGTCATCCATACACGCTAGGTCAAACATCAATACAGCCATGATTAGTGAGAGATCGAACATCGGTATCGTCGAATCGGAATTTGAGAGAAGAGGCCCAAATGTTGAAACGCCAGATAACGGAGATGCACCAGGCTTGGATTAGTGGGCACCCTCTACCCCCATTCCCCACCAACCCCATCGAAAATTTTGCTTTCTTCCCACTACCACCACAATCCCAGATTCCCAATGCTGCCAATCTCTCCCCACAACATACCTCAGGCTTTATCCCTTGCCACAACTACCCTGGCATCTTGTCCCAGCCTTTTCACGCTCCACCCGCCAATACAAGCATGTCATTAACTACTCCCATTTTTGCAGCTCTTCCCCATGCCAACATCCCTCTATCTTCTAGTGAAACCTTGTTCAAAGTTCCTGATGCCCAATATTATGGTACAAAACCAACTTTCAAGACCTCGGACCCATACTGTTGCATTCCTTATTTCGGGCCTCCCATTGAAATTGCAAAACCCGCTAAGGTTGTGGACCAAGATGAAGTATCTAGAAAACATGTGTTGTTTGCACAAGGGTCTTCGAATGGTGTCGGGGCAAGTCAGAAAAAGCCAAAGTTGGTGGTACTAGGGATGCCAAGCAAGCCTGTTGTAGTTGTGAACGGGTCTCCCGTTACCCCTGTTGCTATTAAATCAATGACTCAATTGCCATTAGCTGAGACAAAGGATGTCCCGGGGAACTGCAAACGAGCAATAATGACACACAAAGAAAAGAAGTGGAGGAATTTGTTGAGATTGGTGGATCGAATCATTTCGGAGGATATCTTACCTCTAAAGAAGTAAGAAAGTCCAAGCTCTTCAAGAGTAGTCAAATGCCAGTAAGGAAACCAGTGACCGAGGAGGAAGTCAAAGAGTTCTTGACAAAGATGAAAGTGCAATACTATTCCATTGTTGAACAATTAAGGAAAACTCCAGCTAATATTTCCCTGTTATCTTTGTTGGCACATTCAGATGAGCAGCGCGGGGCCATGATGAAGATTCTGAACAAGGCATATGTTCCTGATAAGATCGTAATGAATCAATTAGAAAAGATCGCTAGCAGGATCTTCGAAGCAAATAGGACCACTTTTGCAGATGATGGGCTTCCTATAGAGGGTACGGAAAATAATCGACCTCTTTTTATCACGGTGAAATGCGAAAATTATTTTGTCACCAGGGTGTTGGTTGATAATGGATCCAGTGCAAATATTTGCCCTCTGTCCACTTTGCAAAAGTTGAAGATTGGCACCTAAAGAATCCACATGAACAATGTAGGTGTTCGAGGTTTTGATGGGAAAGGAAAAGGTTCTGCTGGAGATATAACGCTTGAATTGTTTATAGGGCCAATTGGTTTCAGTGTGGAATTTCAAGTGTTGGGCGTGGTTGCCCCGTATAATTTGTTATTGGGTAGGACTTGGATACATGCGGCTAAGGCAGTCCCATCATCTCTACATCAAAGGTTGAAATTTGAGTGGGACAAAAAAAAATAGTTGTGCGTGGTGAGGAGGATTTATCCCTTTATGAAGATTTATCTGTTCCGGCTGGAGATGATAAAGGACTTTTAGGTTATCAAACTTTCAAAACAATGTCCGTCGAAAAGATTCCTGAAGTAAAATGCATTCCAAGGCCAAGGCTATCACCTTCGATCTGCATGGTGGCTAATGAGATGTTGAAGTATGGTTATGTGCCGGGTAAAGGCCAGGGCGCATCTTTGCAAGGTATCGTGCAACCAGTATCCCTGTGTGAAAATATGGGTATATTCGGTCTGGGGTTCAAGCCTATAGGGGATGAGGTGAAGAAGACTACAAAGTTGGAAAAAAAGGTATGGCCGCTCTCTAGGCCTATCCCACACCTCTTTAGGACTTTTGTCAAGCCAGGGGCAGTGAAGCGTCCGGTGTCAGCAGATCCAAAGCATGTGGTTGTCTTTGATGAGGAGTTGATTCGAGAGGGTCCAAAGTCTATTTGATGAAGTGAACATGGTATAAATTTGGAAAGGTTCTGGTGATGAAGAGGTGCATTTTGTCAGGCCGAATGTGAAGATCAACAATTGGAAAACTACTCCTCTTCCTACTCGGAGGGAGTTTTGGTAGTGGGCTTTGATTTTCTCCAGGGTTGTGGTTCAGATTCTATGTTCCGTCCATTTGGATGTGTTAAACCTTGTTATCTTTCAATGAAATGAAATGCAATTTCCCTTCTTCTTCATTCCTGATAGTTTCATTTCTGTTTTTCTTTTCTTTCTTGTACAGTTTTTTTTATGCTGGTTTCAATGACATGACATGCACGAGGAATCTTCGGCTTAGTCTTAGAAGCCAATCTAATTTTGAAATAATAATACAAGAAATTGTGTGTGTGATGATGAAGCACGGATTGATGATGATGAGCGGGTCAAAATCCAATTGGAGAAATTGAGTTTGATCGATGAGAAAAAAATGGCGGCAGTGTGTCATGGCCAATTGTATCAACAAAGAATGGCAAGAGCATATAATAAGAAAGTACGTCCATGAAAGTTCGAAGTGGGTCAACAAGTGTTGAGACGTATTCTTCCACATCAGGCTGATGCCAAAGGCAAGTTCGCCCCAAATTGGCAGGGGCCGTTTATCGTGACAAGAGTGTTGTCCAATGTCGCTTTGTATTTAACAGACATAGAAGGCAAGTGTGTTAAAATGGCCATCAATTCCGATGCGGTCAAGAGGTATTATGTATGATTTTCTTTAGTTTAATTGTATTTGTTCGTACTTGGCATATTTTGAAGATTGGAATGACGAAGGTATTTTGTTCTGCTATCTAAACACTTTATCCGTTGTTACCTCTTTGAGCCCCATTTATTTTCTTTGATACCCCTTTTTTAGAATCAGTAGCAAAATTCAGAAACGCAAGCGTAAAGGTTAAGTAAAGGAAACGAGAGAGAAGAAAAATGAAAAGGAAAAAAAAAGAAGAAAAGAAAAGAGTAGAAAAAGAAAAAAAAGAAAAAGAAAAAGAGAAAAAGAGAAAAGGCAAAAGGAAGAAAGAAAAGAAAAGAAAAGAAAAGAAAATGGCAGAAAAAGAAAAGTCACAACAACAAAGTATTTTTTATGATCTGATTTCTTTTAAGTTAACATAGGCAGCCTTATGGTTCGGTCCCATCATAATAAAAATCCAAAAGTCCCCAAGCAAGAAACTTGGGCAGAAGTTGCGGTTGTTATGAGAAATCTAATTCCGGAAGTTGTAATTTTAAAACCAACTGAATTGTTTTGAGCCTGTAATACCCCTTCTTTCTAACCCTATCCAAAATCCCACATTACGGTCCAAAGAAAAACCTTCTGATCAGTCCTCAAGAAATGACAAGTCGAGCAAGAAAAGGTGATTCATATCAGGGGCAACACTCCGGTCCAAGTAGGAAAGTAATGAAAAATGAGAGAGTCTTATTGGTGAAAACCCTCACGGGCACCGTAAGGCGACGGAAGCTAAGAGAAATGAAAACGAGAGAGTCTTATTAGTGAAAACCCTCACGGGTATCTTAAAGCGAAAGTGAGTTGAGAAGTAAACAAATGGGAGAGGTCTATAGGTGAAAACCTTTCAGGGTACCACAGGATGAACAAGGTTAGGGTTTGGGTGAAGAAATTAGGTTATGGAATTCCGAGGCAACAAAGTATGGAAACCAAAAGTTTATTGGTTGGATAGATTGGGCCGATTAGTCCGGAATGCATGTCATGATCAATGGTACCAGCTGTTCCACTCAGATAGGTCTCCTTCCCTTTTTCTTTTTAGCAAATCGTCCGGTTTTGGATTTTCTGTATCCTTAACTCTCAAGGTCATTGCATTTCATTTCTTTCGGGGTTTTTATTTCTCTAAGATGTTTCAATGTCAGTCTTGTTCTAAGCAAATGAGAAAGAATTTCAAAGCTCACTACCAACTTCCAAAATTGCAAAGCAGATTGTGGCTAGAACATACCAAAGATAGCATGATGTAAAGTGGGATACAAGGAATTACCGAAAGTTTCATTGGTAGAATGATTTGGTAATGTCATGGGAGATGCACAGGTTCAGATAAAGGGGTCAGAGATGTAAAACAACATTATGGGTATAGAACACTCGGATCATCAAAGGTCATGGGGTTTGAAAGTCAATCAGAAAGTCAAGCGGTTAAGGGCCAGTTCGGGGAAACAGGCCAAAGCAAAACACGACAGTGGAGACATCCTCAGCTAGAATGCCATCAACTACCCACCATTTTAAACTAACAAGATTTTTCTTTGATTGAAACAGGGGCAAAAAAAAATTCATTTGTTTCGGAGAAACTCTCCATAGGGGAAAGAGCAAGCACCAAAACAGGTTTGACCGTAAACTCTCAGGACATTCCTGGAAAATGTGGCTTAGTTAAATTTAAAAACAACCATAAATATACCCCAAAGTAATATAAGTTGGCTTCAAAGTTTGCATGTTTAGTATTGGATCCAATTAGGAGTTTTCAAGACCCTCCTGAATAATGAGACCTAGCTTTAAGATTTCCATTAGATAACAAGATTTAGCGTAAGATCTGTTGTAGGGAAGTATAATTCAGCCATAAGAGTTCTGACGTAGGGAAGTATAATTCAGCCGTAAAAATTGTCACTTTTAAGATAAGACTTGATTTTGATTTTCAGGACTCTCCTGGATAATAGGATGTAGTTTTAAGACACTCTAGATAACAAGACTTAGCGAAAGTAATACCTCTAGACGATATAATTTAGATCTAAAACTATCATTTAATTAGGAGTTGCCATGACCATCCTGGATAATGAGATCTAGCTTTCACATTCTTAGAATATTTGGTAACATGATTCAGTTTAACACTCACATATGTGCCCAACTACTAAACTGGGGCAGAAAATTTTCTTTGTTTCGTCTATTTTTGTTGAAATTAGCTACCCACTTGGAGAACAGGGAGAAGTAATTCAAGTTCAGAAATCACGAGCCCATCTGGAGAACAAGGGAATACATTTCAAGTTTCAGCAATCAGGCGCCCACCTGGAGAGCAAGGGAATACATTTCAAGTTTCAGCAATCAGGCGCCCACCTGGAGAGCAAGGGAATACAATTTAAGTCCAGCAGTCAGGCGCCCACCTGGAGAGCACGGGAATACAGTTCAAGTCCAGCAGTCAGGCGCCCACCTGGAGAGAACGGGAATACAATTCAAGTCCAGCAGTCAGGCGCCCACCTGGAGAGCACGGGAATACAATTCAAGATCAGCAGTCAGGCGCCCACCTGGAGAGCATGGGAATACAATTCAAGTTTAGCAGTCAGGCGCCCACCTGGAGAGCACGAGAATAGAATTCAAGTTCAGCAGTCAGGAGCCCACTTGGAGATAACGGGAATAAAATTCAAGTTCAGCAATCAGGCGCCCACCTGAAGAGCACGGGAATACAATTTAAGTTTAGCAATTAGGCGCCCACCTGGGGAGCACGGGAATAGAATTCAAGTCTTGGCAGTCAGGCACCCACCTGGAAAGCAGGGAAATACAGATAAAGTTTTGGCAATCAGGCGGTCACCTGGAGAGCAAGGGGGAACAACACCAGTTTTAAGAAAGGGAAACAATTTAGGTATAGGTAATCAGGCGTCCACCTGGAGGAAAAGAAAGTATCTCAGATTATGATTCAAGTTCAGTAATTAGGTGTCCACCTGAAGAAAAGGGAAAGCATCTCAGATTACAATTCAAGTCAGGAACAAAAGAAGCTCACGACAAAAATGCGAGTCAACAGTCCGAGGTGATCAACAGAAGTTAGTCACAATAAAGAAAAAAGGAGAAGGGCAAGAAGTTAATCCAAATGCAGAAGTTGATGGAAGATATGGGATGCTTAAGACATTACTGAAGTCACAAGCATGGTTTGATGTCCGGGTTTGGTCCGAAAAGTTGAGGAAGAATGAACTAGCACCTGCAACTAGCAAATGTCAAGGTTCAAATCCAAAGTCTGCATGAAGAACCATTCAAGCCTCGAGATCAAGCTTCAGAAGACTTATAGATATGAATCTTGTAACTCATAGTTGACAGACTTAGTTAGTCTTTTCATTTCTTTTGATTTGGATGTAATAACAGGACCGCGGACCGGAACCTCGGCGGAACGGAACCTCAAATGGCTCTCCACCTCGGCATACTCCATCATCTCACTCACCTCTGAACTACACGTGGTCTGATTCTTTTATAGCCAAGGATATGTAGGCATCTCAGATACCAGGGCTCGGTCACATTCCCTTTTTCTCTTAGTTTTGTTCTCTTTAAATAAGGGTCAGGTCAAAATACCTGTCTAATCGTTCTTTGTCAGAAAACGCTTCACATTTCTAGTCAAAGATGGGCAGCTGTAGACATGTGATTTTTTACCCTCCCCAAATTTTTTTATATTTTAGCATGTAAATATTAAATTTAGGCCTAATATAGCTATTTCAACTATTTTTGACTTCTTTCCTTTATTTTCATCATAAAAATGGAAAATTATAAAAGATATTTTAGTTTATGTATTTTCCATAAATTTTTAAAAATACACAAAAATAATATCTTATTTTTATCTTTATATAATTTTGAAAATATAAAAATAGTTTCATATTTAGTTTAATTCATTAGGATTAACTTTGGCATTGTGTAGTATTTCTATCTTACTTTAAAAAGTCATTGTGTAGTCTAGGGACTTTTCTAAACTCTTCTTTGGGATAAAAAATAAATAAAAAGACCCTAAGGGCGTAACACAAAAGAACCTAGGGACTAATTGGTAAATACATAAAAAATACACATAAAACCTAGACCTATATTATAGGTAATGCCCTCAATGAGCAAAAGGGATAAAAGATACACCTAAAGAGGATGAGCGCAACTTTTCCATAGACCCGCCCCCTCATGATCTCATCTTCATACCCCACCCAAATGACCCCCGGAACTTCTTCTTCTTCATTCGAAGAACAGAAGAAACAACGAAGACCTACACCCCTGCTCACCGTGAAACTAGCTGCACACACACACGCGGATCCTCACTAAACCAGCTTTTAATTCAATGCAAAAGTGAAAGTTAGTCTATGCTTTTGGTTTTGATTTCAAAATGACGGAGTTGCTGTTCGAGTAAGGATGTTGTTCGAGTTCGAAGCCGAAGTCATCGCTCGTTGGTTCGCGGTTCCCGTCTAAGTTCGACGTTCTTGCTCGATCTTGTTCAAAATTTTGGACTTGGGATTTGTATCTAATTATTCTCAAGCATTAAAGAGAATTGTAATTCAATAGGTTCTATTCACCTCTCTTCTCCTCATGCTTTCTGTGCTGTGATTTGAGTTTTGGAAAATCATTGGTGATTAGATTTATGTGGCTAAGTTGTTTGGACAATTGATTAATTCTATAAGATTTGCTTATCCGGAAAGTAACTGTTTTTGTTTGTTCATCATAGTTTGTATTCAGTTTTTTGGATAATTTCGAGCTCAATCCACAGATGTTAATGCTCAGATTCATGAATTGTGGTTGTTGGATTTTCAGTTGTGCTTGGTGCCTTGTTTGCATTCATGGTCCAGGGAGGAGGCAGTGTTGTATATGATTTGTTATTTGTTTGGTAGTTATGAGTGTATTTTAGAGGCGTGCATGTTCTGGTTCTTTGTAACTTTCCTGATTCTTATCTTTTGAAGTTGTATTTCAGTGGCACAACTGATCGAATCCAACCTCGACGTTAGGCGGTGTGAAATTTAACATATATTATTTCCATTTATGTTGCGTTCAGTTGTTGATCGGTTGCATTCCTTGTCCTATTTGTTGTTGTGTAAGTTGTTTCTTGCATCAAACTTTGTAAAAGGAATAGACTCTTTCTTAATTTGTAGTGAGCATAAATGTCAATTGAATCTTTGTGTGTACGTGACATTTTGGGTTGCCTATAGTTTGGATCTTGTTTATTGATAGGATTTTAAGATGCTAGGAGTATGTTTAAGTCGCGCCCTGATAGGCGAACCTTTGGGCGCGTTTGGAATTTATTACAATTCTTTTGAGGTAAATTGAGGTGTGCCATTCAAAACCAATAGAAATTTATGGCCCTCATGAGTTAATTTAAAATTGGGTTAGAATAATTCGAGGAACGCCATGCCAAACACAAATGACAATCGCTTGGCCTTCGTTTTAATTAGTTTTGCTTCAATACTTAGAATTCGAGGCGTGCCACCTAGTTGAATTTTTATGGCCCTGGCAAAGTTAAAAATACGTAGTTGCTTTAGGCACGTTATTTTAATAATATTATCATCCTAAACTCGGGTGCGCATTTATGTGGCCCAAATCCAAATCCCAACAACGTTATATAAAATGTGTTGGGGACTGCAGGTGCATTTATATGACGCGATTCAAAACATGTTTTATGTGACGTTGAATTTTTCTTAAAATTAAATAAAGCGGTTAAAAGGTTAAAATTGCACATAGGTTCAAAATATTCTAAAATCAGATAATTAAGCCGAATATAACAATTGAGCGACCGTGCTAGAATCACAGAACTCGGGAATGCCTAACACCTTCTCCCGGGTTAACAAAATTCCTTACCCGAATTTCTGGTTCGCGAACTGTTAAACAGAGTCTATCTTTTTCTCAATTCGGGATTTGAACCGGTGACTTGGGACACCATAAATTATCCCAAATGGCGACTCTAAATTCTTTTAACAAATAATCCCATTTCGATTGTCACTTAAATTGGAAAAAACTCCCTTATACACCCTTCCGGGGGTGTAGTAAAAAGGAGGTGTGACATTAGCAAGGAGTCAAAAGCCAATAAGTTGTACAATCCAGTTAGCAAGAAGATAATTATCAGTCGTGATATGGTGTTTGGAAAATATAATTTCTTGGCCATGGGAAGAAAATCCAAGCAACCAACAACTTTCTTTAGATCTTGATGATGGAGTCATGGAGAAAAAGCAACCAGTGACTGAAAATGAAGGTTCTTCTACCTTGGTAAATCAAGAAGGAATCAATTCCCGACCTCAACGAGATCGAAGAACACCAGCAAATAATGAGGTTAGTGGAATTCATCAATCTAAAAATGAAGATTCTCTTACCTATGTAGCTTTATTTTCTGATTGTGATCCAGTAAGATTTGAGGATTCTTATAAAGATTTGAAGTGGCAGAAAGCAATGGATGTTGAAATTGCATCAACATAAAAGAATAATACTTGGGAGCTTATTGATCTTCCAAAAGGGCAAAATTCGATTGGAGTCAAATGGTTTTATAAAACCAAACTCAATGAGAATGGTAAAGTTGACAAGTATAAGGCTCGCTTGGTGGCCAAGGGATACAAGCAAGAGTATGGTGTGGATTATAAGGAGGTATTTGCTCCGGTAGTCCGACTTGATACCATCAGATTGGTGTTGGCATTGTTAGCTCAAAACAAATGGCCAATTTATCAACAGGATGTGAAATCAACATTTCTACATGAAGAGTTACAAGAACAGATATATGTTGATCAACCTCCTGGTTATGTGAAGCATGGAAGTGAACATAAGGTTTATAGATTGAAAAAGACATTATATGGGCTAAAACAAGCTCCCTAATCTTGGTACAACCACATTGACACTTATTTCAATATGGAAAGTTTTACTAAATGTCCATATGAGCATACACTTTATACAAAAATTGAAGATGAAAAGCTTCTTATTGTATGTTTATATGTAGATGATTTGATTTATACCGGGAATGATTCTGCATTACTTGAAAAGTTTAAGAAATCAATGATGATTGAGTTTGATATGTCTGATCTTGGCTTGATGCATTATTTTCTCGGTATTGAAGTTAAGCAATCTGCCAGTGGAATTTTTATTTCGCAAAAGAAATATGTCCAAGAAACTTTAGAGAGGTTCAGATTGCAAAGTTGCAATTCGGTTACTACACCAGCAGAATTGGGACTGAAATTGGAGAAGAATTCTACTGAAAATCAAATCGACAACACTCTTTATAAGAAGATCGTGGGATGTTTAATGTATGCAACAGTCACCAGACCTGACATATGTATTCTGTTAGTCTTGTTATGTAACGACCTGAACAGTTGTTTTGAGCTTTAGTGCGTCATTCAACAATTTGAGGCCAAGAGCAGCTTCATGTAAGGTATTATGACTTGTACGCGTGGTTGGAATTGAATTCCGGGAAATTCAGAGTTGATTTGGACAAAGAATTCTTATTTCGAAAGCTTTAAATTAAAAGAATTGACTAAGATTGAATTTTTAAGTGAATGACCTCGGAATCAGGATTTGAAGGTTCCAGCAGGTTCGTATGATGATTTTGTACTTGGGCATATGTCCGGATCGGGTTTTGGAAGACCCGGTGAAAATTTCGGCACATATTGTGGAAGTTGGCATTTTTGAAAGAATTTCATAAGTTTGGGTTGAAGTGCATATCAGTGTTATCGATGTCAGTTTGGGATTCCGAGTCTAGGAATAGCTCCATATGGTGATTTTGGTGTTGGGAGCGCGAACGGAAGTGAATTCGGAGGCCCGTGGATCATTTTGGAGTCATTTGGCTAAAGTTAGAAATATGAAGGTTTTTGAGAAATTTCACCGAGAGTTGATTTTTTGATATCGGGGTAGGATTCTGATTCCGAAAATTGGAGTAGGTCCGTAATATTGAATGTGACTTGTGTGAAAAATCTGAAGTCATTCCGGATTGATTTTGGTAAGGTTTGAGACACTTAGTCTCTTTTAAGGAAGCTTAAGTAGGAAAAGTCAATCGGAAGTTGACTTATGTGTTAGAAGGGTCGGATGTGATTTCCAATGGTTCAGTTAGCTTCGGGAGGTGATTTATGACTTAGGATCTTGATCGGAAGGAGTTTTGGAGGTTCGTAGTAGATTTAGGCTTGAATTGGCAAAGTTGATATTTTTAGCGTTTTCCGGTTGATAGGTGAGATTTTGATATAGGGATCGAAATGGAATTCTGTGAGTTGCAGTAGTTCCGTTGTGTCATTTGGGATGTGTGTGCAAAATTTCATGTTATTCAAACGTGGTTTGGTTAGGTTTTTTTATCAAAAAAGTAATTTAGAAGATTTTGAAACTCTTAGGCTTGAATCCGATGCGAATTTGGTGTTGTGATGTTATTTTGAGCGTTCCGAAGGTTGGAACAAGTTTGAATGATGTTATGGGATATGTTGGCATATTTGGTTGAGGTCCCTGTGGCCTCGGGTGAGTTTTGGGTGGTTAAACGGACTATTTCATCTTTAGAAAAATTGCAGATTTTTTTTAGTTTCAGCTGTGCACCAGAAATTTCTAGTGTGAGGAGTCCAGTTTGGAAGCTCGTATCTTTCAATATATAAGGAATCGAAAAAATTGCAAAACATGAAAGTTGTATCTATTTCATTCTAGTTTCCGGAAAGTTAAACTATTTAAGATTTGGATATTCTACCAGAAAGTTATGGTGGATCGAAGATGGCTGGTGGAGCAATTTGGACAGAATTTTCTGATGCACTTTAGAAGCACATATCTCGGAATATATAAAGAGTTATATGGTGTACACCCTATCAAATGAAAGATCTTCGAGTCTAGTTTCTAAATCTTTAAATCGTTTGTCATTTGGATATTTTTACAAGGTATTATGGGCATTTTAACAGAAGGTGTACAGCAGGGGGAAATAGTAAGAGGATGTACAATCTGCACAGCGCAAGGTACAACTCGATGAAGACTGGACAGATTGTTTTAAACACGAGTTTTAGCCCGTTTCTTTCATTCCTTTCATTTGGCTTGGACGATTTTGGAGAGCTCAAGGAGGGATTTTCACCAAGCAACACTAGGTAAGTGATTTCTTCCTATTTCTTTGAGTTTAATATGTGATCTTACATGGATTTAGACATGAAAATCAGTAGAAAAAGGTGGAGTTAGGGCTTGAGATTATGAGACATTCTAGGGATGATTTGAGGGGTCAAACAAACTCCGATTTTTGAGTTCTTTATATGTACGGATTCGTGAGATGATGAAGAACATTTTGGTATAAAGTTTGTCCAGTTTCAAGAAATGGGTCGGGGCTTGGATTTTGGTAATTTCGGGATTTGTGCCCGTTATTGATTGTTTTCGCTTGGGCTTTGTTCCCTTAGTATATTCTGATATATTCGCTCTGATTGTGGATAGATTCGATGCGTATGAAGGCCGATTTGAGGGGCAAAGACATCGCGAGCTAGAGATTTTGCTGGTTCGAGGTGAGTAATGATTGTAAATGATATCCCGAGGGTTTGAAACCCCAGATTTGCATATCGTAGTGCTATATCGAGGTAACTTGCACGCTGGATAGCACGCGTGGCATAGAGCACCATTGGGGATTGTGACTTGGTCCTTTCTGATGGATGAATTTACAGCGTATTTGACTGAAATTTACTTGTTATCATCATAATTTGGGCTGATTGCCATATTTGGGCTTCGTGCCAGCTATTTGAACCCTTCGGGGATTGTTGTTGATATTTCCTCACTGTTTTGATTTTTTTATACTTGAACTCAGTCATGTATTTTTTACTGTTTTTATAGACTCAGCAGAGTTTATTTTGCTTTAACACTTGAAATGATATTTCCAACAATATTTGGGCTGAGCATCATGTTTTACTGTTGCCCTAGTGACGGCCGAGGGCTTGTATTGTGAGGATACTTTTGGGTCGGGCTGCATGCCGCATCTGTGATATACTGATTTGATATGAGGCCGAGGGCCTATATTTGATGCCACGAGATGGCTTGGTATTACGCTCGGGTCATAAGGGGACCTTCCCAGAGTCTGCACACCCCCAGTGAGCACCGTCGATGATAAATATGGATCGGGCTGCACCCCACAATGATATATGGATCGGGCTGCACGTCGTAGTGGTACTGGTACTGATCTATGTGTTTACTTTTTTTCATTATCTGCCATTATCTGTTGTTTGTGCTACTTTATGTGATATCTACCGAATTGCTTGTCATTATGTGTTAATTGAGTGTGGTGCCCGAGGGACGGACTTCTATGCTTATCTGCACTATTTGTTTTGCTATCATTTGCATAACAGTTGAAAAAGTCATTTTTTCCAAAGAGGTTTTGAATTGAGCTAAGATATTTTTAAAGATTTCACAGCTTCAGTGCTTTTCTCAAAGGGTTTTACACTGCTTCTATACAGCATGATGGTTTGCTTTACGTGATTTCTTACTGCTCCGTTGTTATTTACCTTTGTTACTCACTTTACTCCCTGCACCTTGTGTGCAGATGCAGGTATTTATTCACCTGGTAGCGGGTTTTAAGCTGGTCGGAGGCTAAGTTATCGGAGTTTAGCGAGGTGACTGCCAGGGTTCGCAGCACCGCATTTCTTCCTTTTGTTTATCAGTCTTGTTTTGAATGTTTCAAGCCTTGTAGTTGTAGTTAGACTTTAATAGATGCTCGTGACTTGTGACACCCCGTTTTGGGTTGTGTCGGGTTGTACTTTCGCTAATTATTATCATTAAATCATATTTAAACTGCTTATGAACTGTTCAACTGTCTTAAAAGGATGAATTGGGTTTAGTTGGTTGGCCTTGTCCCCGCGAAAGGCTCCATCACGACCGGGTCTGGGTTTGGGTCGTGACGAGTTGGTATCAGAGCCTAGGTTAGATAGGTCTCACGAGTCATGAGTAGGTTTAGTAGAGTCTCGCGGATCGGTACAGAGACGTTTATGTTTATCCTCGAGAGGCTACGACACCTTAGGAAAAACTTCACCTTCTTGAATTCTTATCGTGCTTCCTTGATTCAGCTTGAAAAGTAACTTTTTAAATTCCTTCCACACATTCGTATGCGCGCATGATCGCTCAGTATCAAATGTGCACCGATGGCTTGTGATTCCCCGACCAAAGGGCGAGATATGATCTCTGTGAATTGATGTTGGGCCAGTTTGTAGGGCTTGAAGCCGGATCTTTGCCTATAGCTTCAGCACCGAGGTGCTGATTGTGTGAGCAAATGTCTGTGAACTGATATGCTCGGTAGTGTCCCTATTAGTGGAAGTGACGGCTGTATGGCAATGTGATGAGTATGTTGTGACTGCAAGATGCATTCTTATGAATTGGAAGCGACGAGTTATGGGTGTGTGAAGAATCTTTTTATGTTTCCCAGTTGAGAGTGAAGTAAATTTCATGTTGAGGTATGAGTTCAGACTTAGGAAGACTAAGTAACTGCGTACAGTTTATGATGGTGTAAGGTATACAGAAATGTTAATTTAAGGCAAGGCAGGTGTGTCATCTACTGCGAAGAGTTCTGGGGTTGTGTGACCCTTATGTGACTGTTAGAAGAACTCATGTGCAAGTGAAAGGTAAGTGTTGAAATTTGATTCTTGGTTGCTTAAGAGAGTGGGCTTAACTCTTGCGAGAATGAGTGCGAGATTTGCCGTAGATTTAAAGTACTAGATGATCTGTGTTTTCACAAGCTTATAAAGGATTTGAGTTTAATCTCACTATGGTATTGTGGCATCAATAGAGTACAAGTGTTATGAGTTATTGAGTGTATTTTGATCTATGGCTTCGAGCCAAGTGGGGGAGTTTGCTATTGATTAGCTGATTGCACAGTTATGTGCTATGTTGGTTCCGATTTGAGGCATGTGGTGAATCAGTTCTGGTTTGCGGAGATTGAGCCCGAGGATGGTTCGAGTAAAGGTTAATTTTTTACTAAGGTAAGGTTATATGCTGCAGTGTCTGAAGTGCTAATGAGGCACAGGTTGGTCGGTTCTTTTGGTTGGGCTAATTGCGGTTTGAGGAGAGTGGATGGCTTGCGAGAATGGTTCTAATGTGTTAAAGATTCTACATATAACAATTGGGCATCTTAAAGTTGTATATGTCGTTAGACAGAGTTTTCATTGGAAGAGGTCAAGACTTGTGTCGTTTCTATATCAATTATGGGATTCTATATAGATCAGGGTTAGGAAGGTAATGGTTCCAGATTCGCAGGAAGTCTCGTCGGGGTAGGTATTTTGAACGTGGTGCTTTTGGGAACATTTTTAAGGAAGTATTCAGCGACTTATGAGCCTTAGACGATGTGGCTTTATGCTTGGGTCTCGTGTGGCGAGTTTGGGTCGAGGATTGTGATGTGATAGCAGGAACAAGTATCAAGTCGAAGGTAAATTCAGAGGAACTTGTATAGATGGGATAGCTTGGTAGTAGGTCGGCTCGTCATGGGAAATGATGTGATAAGTTCTTTGGGTGCTTATAAGGTAAAGAGTTTCTACAGGTGTTTCGCGACAATGCTCTTGAGTTTTAGTGACATGCATAGCTTGGTTGAGTTAGAAGGATTCAATCCTGACAGTTTAGTTTGTGTAAATGGAGTTCGAAGAGTTCTTGATGGTCTCTGCCACAGTTAGAGATGTGTGTTTTCTACGAGCGTGAGGAGCATGGGATGTGTAGTGATTTTCTTCTAGATGGGATCAATAAAAATTTCTTGGTTAGTTGAGTACATAGTTGCTTGTGGCTCGGAAGGTATATGAAGTTCTTATGTGTTTGTCCCGGCTAGGATGGTTCTCCTTGTGTGTTATAAGAGGAAGTGGGTTATTATGGACCCAGGTAAAGCTAATAGCCTAGTTCAGTGTGAACGGAATCGGCTTGAAGTGTGTGAAAGGATTTAAACAGACTTATGGGCCCCATGTGAGTCAGATGTGTTCATTTCAGTATAGCGCTCCTCAAGGAAGGGTGTTGGAATATCAGATGTTGTTCCGTCGTCGTCAAATTCATGTATATTATGATTGTGACGTGTGATTTGTGAAATGGCTCGATAGATCCCTATGTGTTGAGTCTCTGTGTAGTGATGATGTTATGTGAGAAGGAGAGAATTCAGAGTATATATATCATACCTCAGTTGTGCTCGAGTTTTGTAGTGTATGGCTCTATCGGTCTCCCCGGGATGGTATTATGCACTTAGCGTGCTTGTGACCGATATTCGGTAAATTGTAATGGTGAGAACTTCAGCTCCGTGTATATCTCCTTATGTGAATTTTATGATGGGATCGGGTGGCACGCCACCACGAGTATGTTATTTGTATTGGGTTGCACGCCGCAACAGGGTGATGTTGAGTAAGGCTCCTATATTTATTTTTGTTGTGTTTTGCTTCATATTTTCCGAGGAAATCCATGTTAGTTGTGTGAGTTTGTCACACCTCCTTTTTCCGCTACCGCACCCCGCGAGGGGCATACTAAAGGGAGTTTTTCCAATTAAAGGACAATCGAAACCAGATTTGTTTATTTATTCAGAGTCGCCACTTGGGAGATTTATGGTGTCCCAAGTCACTGGTTTAATCCCAAATCGAGGAAAAGAAAGACTCTGTTTAACAATCCGCGCACCAGAAATTGGAGTAAGGAATTCTGTTAACTCGGGAGAAGGTGTTAGGCATTCCCGGGTTCCTTGGTTCTAGCACGGTCGCTCAACTGTCATATTTAGCTTATTTATCTGATTTTAATACATGTTGTAACTCATGTGCCAATTTTAACTTTTAACAATAATTTGAACGTCGATTAAAACATGTCTTTAAATCGCATGACATGAAATGCACCCGCAATCCTGAACACGTTTGATTCGACATTTTGGGATTTGGATTTGGGTCGCATGAAATGCACACCCGTATTTAGGGAGGTAATGTAATTAAAATATGCGCCTGAAGAGTCTAACGTGTTATTATTTTGGGGAAGGCCGTGCAATTCGCTAAACATCTCATCCCGAAGTCTAAGTATTTTTAATATATACATTTATGAGGGCCCCGCAGTTTGTGCATTTTATTTGGCGAGGCTCGTCTCATTTTATTATTTAAAAGAGAACTACATTCCGCTATATTTATTTAAAGAGTTAATTCAAGGTTATTTAAAATATATTGTAAGCCACGCTACCTGAAATGCACCCGTGGTTTATGACACGCTTTATTTAACCTTGTTCAAAATTGGAGTCGGGTCACATGAAATGCACCCCCGGTTCCTTTAATCTAATTACGTATAAACAACAATATTGAAACAAATCACTAATTTGACGCTATTTATAAACTATCATTCCTTTTCTTCTTAATCAAGTTTAATAAAGTATAAGCTAATAATCTAACAACCTAACAATAAATGGCAAAGAACTAACATTCAGTGATAAACAAAATATAAAATTAACAACAGAACATAACATTAACAATCAGGGATAAACTAACATGACAATATAAACTTTAAAATATGACAAATATATTACTACTACTCAAATTTACCGAGACGAGACGTGAAATCAAAGAACACACCAAGCCAACGAAAATGTAGCATGAATACTCACGTTTACAGCAACGTCGAGTTTCAACAGCTCAAACTCGTCGGAAAAAATGGACAGCGACAACCATAGACCGGAACCAACATACGACAACCTCGACTCGGCAACTGAAACAGACTCCTTGGATAACGACCTCCAACCTCGAAAGGACGACCTCGTCGGACGACACTCAAAGACGGAACTTAACAAACCTCAAGCTCGCCGGAAAGCTGGAGAAGACGACGGAAATGGGGCTGGTTCCTGGTAGTTCGACTGGTGAAGGAGGCGGGTTGACTGGTCGACGCAACTGAGGGTCGTTTGGTGGTTGACGGACTGGAGGCAGCTGCTGCGTTGGCTGGTCATTTGAGTGGTCGTTTGGAGGCAGCAGGCTGGAGGTCAACGGTGGTTATGGGAGTGGTTGTTCCCGGTGGTGCTGGGCGACTGGATGAAACTGGTGGCGGGCAGCAGCGATGGGACTATTTGGTTGACAGAACTCAGGTGTGAGGCTGGTCGTGTGGGCGTGAGATGAGGGCAGCGTGGTCGGGCAGTGGGTATCAGAGTTCACGTCGTGGAATGGGGCCGAAGCTGAAGCCCAAACGGTGGGGTGTTGTTCGTGTATTTTGGTTCCGTTGCTTGAAGAAGAAGATGACCAACTCTTCCCAAAAATGTGTAATGTCTTCAAAAATGTTAAATCCCCCTCCCTTGATGTAAACCGCTGAAGAGACCCCTCTAGGGTTTGTTTTCTTTTCCTTTTATAGAAGAAGGTAGGGTTATGGTGTGGGCTTGGGTATTGGGCTAGGTCTTGGGTCCGAAAATTGGGCCTAAAATGGGTCGTTTGAACCCCAATGTTATTCTTTTCCCGCAATCGAGAATAAAAACGCGATCTTATTTAATTAATCCTACGTAAGAAAAAATAAATATTAAATGAGACTGACAATTAAAACAAAACTATTTTTGGGTATTTTTTAATATTTTAAATGACTACAAAACATTAATGAAACTATTTTTTTGTATTTTCGAAATTATATAAAGGTAAAAATAAGGTACTATTCTTTTGTATTTTTTCAAGTTTATGAGAAATACATAAACTAAAATATATATCTTTCTTTTTTGTGATTTTTCATTGTAAGGTGAAAATAAAGTAAAGAAATCAAAAAAATAGTTAAAATAGCTATATTAGACCTAAATTAAATATTTACGCAAAATGTGCGAAAATTCTTGGGTAGGGTCAAAAATCACACGTCTACAGCTGCCCCTCTTTGACTGGAAACACGACGAGTTTTCAGACAAAGAACGACTAAACATGTTTTTGACCCGACCCTTATTTGGAGGGACTAAACTAAAGAGAAAAGAGGAGGATGTGACCGAGCCCTGGAATCTGACCCGACCCTTCTTTCGGTGCTTTCCTTCCTGACTTGACTTATAGTCCTCCTTTTGATTTCTGTAGTGGAATTTTTGCTGGGTTTTTTTTGGTTGTAACCCTCCGCTATACTGCCTTCTGACTTGAACTTTGAAAATTAAAACGCCATTCCTCTCTTCAGATCCGAAATATCCTATTTGAGGGCGGATGAACCCAAAATATATCCTATTTGAAGGTGGATAGAACCGAAATATCCTATTTGAGGGTGGATAGACCCGAAATATCCTATTTGAGGGCGGATAGACCCGAAATATCCTACTTTAGGGAGGATAGACCCGATATATCCTATTTGAGGGCGGATGGACCCGAAATATCCTACTTGAGGGCGGATAGACCCGAAATATCATATTTGAGGGCGGATAGACCCAAAATATCCTACTTGAGGGCGAATAGACCCGAAATAGCCTATTTGAGGGCGGATGAACCCGAAATATCCTATTTGAGGGCGGATGGACCCGAAATATCCTATTTGAGGGCGGATGGACCCGAAATATCCTATTTGAGGGCGGATGGACCCGAAATATCCTATTTGAGGGCGGATGGACCCGAAATATCCTATTTGAGGGCGGATGGACCCGAAATATCCTATTTGAGGGCGGATGGACCCGAAATATCCTATTTGAGGGCGGATGGACCCGAAATATCCTATTTGAGGGCGGATGGACCCGAAATATCCTATTTGAGGGCGGATGGACCCGAAATATCCTATTTGAGGGCGGATGGACCCGAAATATCCTATTTGAGGGCGGATGGACCCGAAATATCCTATTTGAGGGCGGATGGACCCGAAATATCCTATTTGAGGGCGGATGGACCCGAAATATCCTATTTGAGGGCGGATGGACCCGAAATATCCTATTTGAGGGCGGATGGACCCGAAATATCCTATTTGAGGGCGGATGGACCCGAAATATCCTATTTGAGGGCGGATGGACCCGAAATATCCTATTTGAGGGCGGATGGACCCGAAATATCCTATTTGAGGGCGGATGGACCCGAAATATCCTATTTGAGGGCGGATGGACCCGAAATATCCTATTTGAGGGCGGATGCACCCGAAATATCCTATTTGAGGGCGGATGGACCCGAAATATCCTATTTGAGGGCGGATGGAACCGAAATATCCTATTTGAGGGCGGATGGACCCGAAATATCCTATTTGAGGGCGGATGGACCCGAAATATGCTATTTGAGGGCGGATGGACCCGAAATATCCTATTTGAGGGCGGATGAACCCGAAATATCCTATTTGAGGGCGGATGAACCCAAAATATCCTATTTGAGGGCGGATGAACCCAAAATATCCTATTTGAGAGCGGATGAACCCAAATTATCCTATTTGAGGGCAGATGAACACAAATTATCCTATTTGAGGGCGGATGAACCCAAAATATCCTATTTGAGGGCGGATGAACCCAATATATCCTATTCGAGGGCGGATGAACCCAAATATCCTATTCGAGGGCGGATGAACCCAAATATCCTATTCGAGGGCGGATAGACCTGAAATATCCTATTCGAGGGCGGATGAACCCAAAATATCCTATTTGAGGGCGGATGAACCCAAAATATCCTATTTGAGGGCGGATGAACCCAAAATATCCTATTTGAGGGCGGATGAACCCAAAATATCCAACGGATGTACCCAAAATATCCTATTTGAGGGCGGATGAATCAAAAATATCCTATTTGAGGGCGGATGAACCCAAAATATCCTATTTGAGGGCGGATGAACCCAAAATATCCTATTTGAGGGAGGATGGACCCAAAATATCTTATTTGAGGGCGGATGAACCCAAAATATCCTATTTGAGGGCGGATGAACCCAAAATATCCTATTTGAGGGCGGATGAACCCAAAATATCCTATTTGAGGGCGGATGAACCCAAAATGTCCTATTTGAGGGCGGATGAACCCAAAATATCCGATTCGAGGGCGGATGAACCCAATATATCCTATTCGTGGGCGGATGAACCCAAATATCCTATTCGAGGGCGGATGAACCCAAATATCCTATTCGAGGGCGGATAGACCCGATATATCCTATTCGAGGGCGGATAGACCCGATATATCCTATTTGAGGGCGGATAGAACCGAAATATCCTATTTGAGGGCGGATAGAACTGAAATATTCTATTTGAGGGCGGATAGACCCGAAATATTCTATTTGAGGGCGGATAGACCCGTAATATCCTATTAGAGGGCGAATAGACCCGTAATATCCTATTTGAGGGCGAATAGACTGAATATATCCTATTTGAGGGCGGATAGAACCCAAAATACCCTATTCGAGGGCGGATGAACCCAAAATATCCTATTCGAGGGCAGATGAACCCGAAATATCCTATTTGAGGGCGGATGAACCCAAAATATCCTATTTGAGGGCGGATGAACCCAAAATATCCTATTTGAGGGC
>MU738853.1:101128-213474 GCA_026770625.1 Nicotiana glauca | reverse complement strand
CATAGCTTCCGTCCCTGTCTTAAATCAAAGAAAATTTCGTTAGTTTAAAGTGCGGTGGTTGGTTGTGGTACTCCTGTTGGGGATGGTTCTTCCCTTTTCCCTTTCCCTGCTCTGCATTCCCAAAACTTGTTAGGGAATGATGTCATTTGCTGGGGATGATATTCTTGTTGGGGATGGTTTCTCTTTTTCTTCCTTTTTTTTTTAAACTACTCCTTCAAAACTTTTATTTTCTCTCAACACTGCTAGGGATACAAATGTTATCAGCTGGGGATACCGCTGTTAAGGATAACACTGCTGGGGGATTTTCATTCCTTCAAAGCTGGTGATTCACTCTTCTGAAGACTGCTGGGGATAACACCGGCTTTTTGCTTTTTCTGAACACAAGTTTCACCCTTTTGTTCTATCCGCTGGGGATACAACTTCCTTCATTAGAACTTGTTATGCTGGAGATAACATTGGTTTAAAGACCGCTTCCTTTGAGACTTGTCTTATCTTCCTTCTTCCCCAAATGGATGCCTCACTTCCAGGAAAATTTTCCAAATGAAAGGAAAATTTTCTGCCCCAGTTTGATAATCTTCCACGTGGCATGCCTTTCTGCCATCAATGACGTTCCCTTGCCTTGCGTCGTCTGGCCATCTTGAAACTTTGGTCAACAATTTCCTACCTTCTTGACGACTTCTTATTCACAAGCCTTTCACCATTGTTTTCCACTTGTATCCTGATCCCCCACATTCATATGACATTGACTCTGCTTGAAGATCTTGCATGTTTTACTGATGAACCACTTTCTTCGTTCATCCGTGTCACTGAAAATACCTTTTCTGCTGGGGATATCCCACTTCTTTTGTGGCATAGATAGGGAACAGGCATTTCCCCGACCTTTGAGTCTCATTGGCCTTGGCCTTGAGGTCATTAACCTTCGCTTTTTGCTGGAGATATCCTCCTTGACACTGATCCATCCCTTTGTCAATTTCCTCTTGCTGGGAATATCCTTCTGGTCACTGGCCTTTGCGCTTGTTCCTTCCTGGCTTATACCACTTGGATGTTCTAATCAGATCTCACCTTGCATAATTAAAAAGTTGGTGGCAAGTTTTGAAGTCATTTCTCACTTGTTCTGACTAGACAGACTTTGTTGGAGAATTTTTGATAAAAAGGAGAAAGATAAAAGGAAACAAAAATAGAAGACAAAGGAAAAAGATGACTCTCTAACCAGAAAAACTATAAAAACTTATCAAACGCGGATACCAACTCTACTGGTCATGACATGCACATATGGCCTATCCTCCGTCATTAATCGCCTTTCATAATTTTCGTCAGGGGCTTTCTCATCTGATTCTCAATCTTCACTCGACTTATAGTGCCCGAAGGGTTTTCACTATCAAGCCTCTCTCATTTTGTTTTTTCTCTCAGCTTTCATCGCCTTATGGTGCCCGTGAAGATTTTCACCGATAAGACTCTCTCATTTGTATTACTTTTCAGCTGGGGATTAGGGTGCCACCGCTAAGACTCTTTTGTATTTCTATTCTGCTGCGGATCAGAGTCTTTTGCTAAGGATCAAAGTGTTATGTTCTGATGAAACTCTCTCATTTGTATTACTTGGCCTCTTTTGAAGATTGGTCAAAAGGTCTTTCTTTGGACCGTAATGTGGGATTTGGATAGGGCTAGAAAGAAAGGGTATTTAAAGGCTCAAAACAAATCAATTTGGGTTCAAAATTTACAACCTTCGGACCTAGATTTATTTATAATAAACACAATCTTTTGCCCCTATTTCTTGCTTGGGGATTTTTTGTTTTTTTTGTTACACTATGACCGAGCTGTGAAGCGCCTACGTATCCTCTTTGAGGAACCAGGTCAAACGTAGTTCTCAGTTCCTCGTTGTTCTGGTTTTCCCTTTTTTCTTTTCACTTATCATTTTTCTTTTCTTCTTCTCCTTTTTTCTCTTTTGTTGTTTTTTTGTTGCTTTTGCTGTTTTCTTTTCCTTCTTTTTTTTTTCTTTTTTTTTCTTTATCTTCCATGTTTGTGTTTCTAGTCTTTGCTACTAATTCCGAAGGAGGGGTATGAAAAAAAACAAACAAGGCCCAAAGGGTTAACAAAGGATAAAGTGTTTAGATAGCAGAATAAAATGCCTTCGTCATTCCAATCTTCAAAATATGCCAGGTACAAACAACACAATTAAACAGACACTCGCAACATCTTCTGATTGTTCCAGACTTGACATCCATATCCATACCTTTGCCTCTTACATTGGTTGACTTACAGCGCTATTGGACACCACTCCATTCTCATTATTGCAAACGACCCTTGCCAATTTGGGAAAACTTGTTTTAAATTTCAAACTGATGTTGCATGAAATATGCGGTTTCTTCCTGTTCTATCCGCCCTGGTTTCACACGGTTCGGGCTTCAAATGATCTCAACTGTTCTTATTTCCTTTAAGAGCCCCGATCCTTCCCCAATTGCTTCATGATTAACTTTTAAGATTAGGCCTATAACTGTGCGTGCATGTCATGTCACTAGAGAACTATAAAAAGGAGAGGACCAAACAAAAGAAAATGTTAAGAAAAATGGAAAATAGAGAATTGCATTAGACAGACAGGGAAAGAGTTTGTACAACAAAACAAGCACAACAAACTGGGGTACAACCCTTGGAACAAACCTAGACGACACCAAATGAGATACTATGACCAAAGAAAGCTTGGACAAAATAAAATGATATAAGGGTCTGGTTTACAAGACAATATCCAGATTACAACCCTGAAATAACCTGGCCAACAGAAATGACAACAAAATAAGCCACCAAAAACTCCACTCTGGCTGACCAAGAAATGGAGAGTCTTCCCAATTACCAAATACGACATCTTGGCCACTGAGCTTCGCATCAATATTACCAAGACCACTATCTGCTTCAACATTTTTAGCTTTAGTCAATACATCCCCAAGAGGATTCACGTGCTCCCTGTCACCAGGCATCATCCCTACAAAGTTTGCATCATAACGTGCAGGTAAAGGATTCTGCACGATATTTTGGGTGTCACTGTCTTGGATCACAATCAGGTTTTCCTGGATCTTGTGTTTTCGGCTTACCACAAATCGACCACCTCAATTTTCTCAACAATTCAAAACAAAACATGTTAGAATGGACTCAGTCGGTCCTCGTTATTAACATCTTTTTTTTTCCATTTTTTTCTTTTCCATTTTTTCATTTCTTTTTGCTTTTTTGGTTATGGTAGAATCTTATGGAGATTGCCTACGTATCATGACCCCCGCATGAATCATACCTTGCGTAGTTCGGGCAAGGAAAAGGTAAACAACAATAAAACATTTTTTTTGGAATTTTCAGTTTTTCATAATAAAACAAACTTTGATTTAAAAATAAAAGTTTAAAAGTTGACCAAACTAATAGACTTTGAAGAAAAGACGACTTACAGACTTGAAAATCAAACAACCCACATCCTCTAATCAAAAGAATTATAAATTAAAAAAAATAGACTGACAGATTCCTTCCCTATCTGCCTATCTTAACCAAATGGCTGTTTTTGCAAGTGTGGCCCCTTCTCAATTTCACATGAATTTTGAGGTCGGGAAGGATTATTTTATGACTCTTCACAAACTTATTCGTTCTTTTATGAAAATATCCTTTTGACAACTGAAAGATACACTAAGGCTATCTCGGCAAGAACGTTTCAATACACTGCCGAAGCTGACTCGGCTTATTTTGACCAAAAATCACAACGACATTCACTTTCCCATTGACTCTTTTATTTCAAATTAAAATAAAAGACCTGATTTTGCAAAGACGGCCTTTCAGCGCCTCGAGGACGAAGATTTTAAGGCTGCGTTGGCTAACCGGCCAAAATCTTAAAATAACCAAAGGTGGTCATTTATGCAAAGTCAGCCTTCCGGCGTCCCTTTCGGGAACATTCGGCTATATTTGACAAAACAACATCACCGACTTATTTATGACTCTTTTCTTATTTTTCAAAATAAAACCCGATATTGCAAACACGGCCTTTCAACGCCTCGGGGACGAAGATCTTAAGGCTGTGTGGGTCAACCGGCCAAAAAATTTAAAAACAAATGACCAAGGATATCCGTTTATGCAAAGTCAGCCTTCCGGCGTCCCTTTCGGGAACATTCGGCTATATTTGATAAGAACGGCATCACCCGACTTATTTATAACAGAATTAAAATTTGACATTTTTTTGGCTATTTTTGCAAAAGGGGTGGTTGGACCCGATGAGGGTTGCCTACGTATCTCACATTCGATGAGAATCAAACCAGCGTAGTTCGAGCGGATTGGATACGGGCGAGAATAAAACACTAATTCAGAGAAACATGTATATATTTTTTTCTTTTCTTGAAAATGGATGAAACATGAAAATCTTTTTGAATTTTCTTTTTCCCTTTTTTTTTGGTTTTTGAAAAAAATAAAAAAAATGCAAACGGTTTCCAAAATATTCTGTCTCGTGCACCAATGACCATTGAACAGTTTGATGTGCATTGGAGAACACAAAATGTAGCATGGGGGACATAAAGAATTCCAAGACTTCTTGGATACCATAATTGTTCCCCATGCACTTGTCCCAAAAATATAGCGTGGGGGACATAGCGAATTCCAAGACTTCTTGGATTCTACAATTGTTCCCCATGCATTTGTCCCAAAAATGTAGCGTGGGGGACATAGAGAATTCCATGACTTCTTGGATTCCACAATTTTTCCCCATGCAATTGTCCAAAAAATGTAGCATGTGGGACATAGGGAATTCCAAGACTTCTTGGATTCCACAATTGTTCCTCATGCACTTGTCCCCAAAATGTAGCGTGGGGGACATAGAGAATTCCCAGACTTCTTGGATTCCACAATTGTTCCCCATGCACTTGTCCCAAAATGTAGAGTGGGGGACATAGGGAATTCCAAGACTTCTTGGATTCCACAATTGTTGCCCATGCACTTGTCCCAAAATGTAGCGTGGGTGACATAGGGAATTCCAAGACTTCTTGGATTCCATAATTGTTCCTCATGCACTTGATTAAAATAATACCATGCTTAGCTAAAAAACCGTGCAACCTTCTTATTTAACGTGATCAGCATGACCAGGTGTGTCATTTGTCCTCAACTAACATTGGTCCGTCAAATGACCCTTTTACCCTTGAATAAATACAACATGTAGCACATATGATGCATCAAGATGGTCTTTTTCATTTCGGGTACACCTGTCCTAGACAGACCCAACCCTTGTGTTGAGTCTCCTAAGTCAAATGCACATAATGCAAACAAACGTTTTCCTACTAGGGATCCGATATGAGGCTTTGTTTTTCTAGGTGTAAAACCTGGGTTTATTGTTCTAGACCTGGCTTACCCGAGCGGACGACTCGAGCCGAGGAGGGGGCAGCGTACCGGGGATACAGAAGCTCCGCTGACTTAGCAACTTATCCGAACCTCGTTCTAGATGGGAAAAGACTCTAACGGAAGAGAAGTCACACGAAGTGCACCCTTCTCCATGATTTAGAAGACTCAGAGAGGAGAGGGGTTTCGGCACAATTTATATACAGTTCACAAAATATCAAAGCAGTAATAGCAACACTTAGCACATTAGGCCCAAACATATAACAAAATCAGATAATATACAAGACAAATACAACAAATATACCAAGCTCGAATTCTAAACCCTGAACCAAAAGTTCTCGGTGTTATTCCCAGCAGAGTTGCCAGAGCTGTCACACCCCCTTTTTCCGCTACCGCACCTCGCGAGAGGCGTAGTAAAGGAATTTTTTCCAATTAAAGGACAATCGAAATGAGATTTGTTTATTTATCCAGAGTCGCCACTTGGGAGATTTATGGTGTCCCAAGTCACCGGTTTAATCCTGAATCCAGGAAAAGAATGACTCTGTTTAACAGTCCGCGCACCAGAAATCCGAGTAAGGAATTCTGTTAACTCGGGAGAAGGTGTTAGGAATTCCCGGGTTTCATGGTTCTAGCACGGTCGCTCAACTGTCATATTTAGCTTATTTATCTGATTTTAATACATGTTGTAACTCATGTGCCAATTTTAACTTTTAACCGCTTTTATTCAAATTATTAAAGAAATTTGAACGTCTTTTAAAATATGTCTTTGAATCGCGTCACATGAAATGCACCCGCAATCCTGAACACATTTGATTCGACGTTTTGGGATTTGGATTTGGGTCGCATGAAATGCACACCCGTATTTAGGGAGGTAATGTTATTAAAATACGCGTCTGAAGAGTCTAACGCGTTATTATTTTGGGAAAGGCCGTACAATTCGCTAAACAGCCCATCCCGAAGTCTAAGTATTTTTAATATATACATTTATGAGGGCCCCGCAGTTTGTGCATTTTATTTGGCGAGGCTCGTCTCATTTTATTATTTAAAAGAGAACTACATTCCGCTATATTTATTTAAAGAGTTAATTCAAGGTTATTTAAAACATATTGCAAGACACGCTACCTGAAATGCACCCGTGGTTCATGACACGCTTTATTTAACCTTGTTCAAAATTGGAGTCGGGTAACATGAAATGCACCCCCGGTTCCTTTAATCTAATTACGTATAAACAACAATATTGCAATAAATCACTAATTTGACGCTATTTATAAACTATCATTCTTTTTCTTCTTAATTAAGTTTAATAATGTATAAGCTAATAATCTAACAACCTAACAATAAATGGCAAACAACTAACATTCAGTGATAAATAAAATATAAAATTAACAACAGAACATAACATTAACAATCAGGGATAAACTAACATGACAATATAAACTTTAAAATATGATAAATATATTACTACTACTAAAATTTATCGAGACAAGACGTGAAAGCAAATAACACACCGAGCCAACGAAAATGTAACATGAATACTCACGTTTACAATAACGTCGAGTTTCAACAGCCCGAACTCGCCGGAAAAAATGGACAGCGACAACCATAGACCGGAACCAACATACGGCAACCTCGACTCGGCAACTGAAACAGACTCCTTGGATAACGACCTCCAACCTCGAAAGGACGACCTCGTCGGACGACACTCAAAGACGAAACTTAACAAACCTCTAGCTCGCCGGAAAGCTGGAGAAGACGACGGAAATGGGGATGGTTCCTGGTGGTTCGAATGGTGAAGGAGGCGGGCTGACTGGTCGACGCTACTAAGGGTCGTTTGGTGGTTGACGGACTGGAGGTAGCTGTTGCGTTGGCTGGTCATTTGAGTGGTCGTTTGGAGGCAGAAGGCTGGAGGTCGACGGTGGCTATGGGAGTGGCTGTTCGCGGTGGTGCTGGGCGACTAGATGAAACTGGTGGCGGGCAGCAGCGATGAGACTGTTTGGTTGACGGAACTCAGGTGTGAGGCTGGTCGTGTGGGCATGAGACGAGGGCAGCGTGGTCGGGCAGTGGGTATCGGAGTTCACGTCGTGGAATGGGGGTGAAGCTGAAGCCCAAACAGTGGGGGGCAGTTCGTGTATTTTGGTTCCGTTGCTTGAAGAAGAAGATGACCAACTCTTCCCAAAAATGTGTAATGTCTTCAAAAATGTTAAATCCCTCTCCCTTGCTGTGTAACGGCTGAAGAGACCCCTCTAGGGTTTGTTTTCTTTTCCTATGGTGTGGGCTTGGGTATTGGGCTAGGTCTTGCGTCCGAAAATTGGGCCTAAAATGGGTCGTTTGAACCCGAATGTTATTCTTTTCCCATAATCGAGAATAAAAATGTGATCTTATTTAATTAATCTTACGTAATAAAAAATAACTATTAAATGAGACTGACAATTAAAATAAAACTATTTTTGGGTATTTTTCAATATTTAAAATGACTACAAAATATTAATGAAACTATTTTTTTTTTTGTATTTTCGAAATTATATAAAGGTAAAAATAAGGTACTATTCTTTTGTATTTTTTCAAGTTTATGAGAAATACATAAACTAAAATATATATCTTTCTTTTTTGTGATTTTTTATTGTAAGGTGAAAATAAAGTAAAGAAATAAAAAAAATAGTTAAAATAGCTATATTAGACCTAAATTAAATATTTACGCAAAATTTGCGAAAATTCTTGGGGAGGGTCAAAAATCACACGTCTACAGAGTTGAGTAGTCCCTTCCTGAGTCATTTCCTTATGCATCATGTTCGAGTTGAGGCCTATTGTCACATTGTGGTATCATGTGAGACTATTTTCCATGACTGGGGTGACTTATTGCCTGAGCAGTTCATACTGATGAGACGAAATTATGGTAACAAGGATCTGTCCGATAAGACTATGTAGAAGTATATTACATGGCAATTACCATTATTTGGTTTGTAATAAGATAATGATTTTAGTCAAGAGGAAAGATTCAATGTTTGGTTAGCTCTGCAGTTGGTTAGAAATTTCTACACATCTCCTCCATTGTGGTGGTATCGCCAGCATTATAGCATGATGTGTGTGTATATATATATATATATATATATATATATATATATATATATACACATACACACACACACACAAAAGGTGCATTGGGAGCATTAGATTTGTGAAATTTTGACTATTAAGGTTCAGGGAGTGTCATTGTGGTTAGATGATGAATTATGCGGTGCATGGTGTTTATTCAGCAAATGTATGCAGTCATGTTTGGCACATTGTGTGGTAGTTGATAAGGCATTTATATATTGGAAACAGTCCTGGCAGAGGATTTCGGATGTAGAAAACCTGGTTCTAAGGCCCATCTTCCTAAATAAAACAGGATATCTTCAGAATTGTTCGAGCAAGTGTACTCAATTGGGTTGTGGTAGCACGGGTAGGTGAACGGGGTATTAAACAGTGATTTTAGATAACTCCAGAGTAGTTCTTAGCACGTTCGAGGACGAACGTATGTTTAAGTAGGAGAGAATGTAACGACCCAAACGGCCGTTTTGAGCTTTAGCGCGTCGTTCAACAATTTGAGGCCAATAGCAGCTTCACTTAAGGTATTATGACTTATACGCGTGGTAGGAATTGAATTCCGGGAAATTCGAAGTTGATTTGGAGAAAGAATTCTCATTTCGGAAGCTTTAAGTTGAAAGAATTGACTAAGATTGAATTTTTGAGTGAACGACCTCGGAATCAGGATTCGAAGGTTCTAGTAGGTTCGTATGATGATTTTGTACTTGGGAATATGTCCGGATAGGGTTTTGGAAGACCCGGGGAATGTTTCGGCACCTATTGTGGAAGTTGGCATTTTTGAAAGAATTTCATAAGTTTGGGTTGAAGTGCATATCAGTGTTATCGATGTCCGTTTGGGATTCCGAGTCTGGGAATAGCTCCGTATGGTGATTTTGGTGTTGGGAGCGCGAACGGAAGTAAATTCGGAGGTCCGTGGGCCATTTTGGAGTCATTTGGCTAAAGTTAGAAATTTGAAGATTTTTGAGAAGTTTGACCGAGAGTTGACTTTTTGATATCGGGGTCGGATTCTGATTCCGAAAGTTGGAGTAGGTCCGTAATATCGAATGTGATTTGTACGCAAAGTTTGAAGTCATTCCGGAATGATTTTGATAAGGTTTGAGACACTTAGTGTCTTTGAAGGAAGCTTAAGTTGGAAAAGTCAATCGAATATTGACTTAAGTGTTAGAGGGCTCGGATGTGAGTTCCGATGGTTTAGTTAGCTTCGGGAGGTGATTTATGACTTAGGAGCTTGATCAGAAGGAGTTTTGGAGGTTCGTAGTAGATTTAGGCTTGAATTGGCAAAGTTGATATTTTTTGCGTTTTCCGGTTGATATGTGAGATTTTGATATAGGGGTCGGAATGGAATTCCGTGAGTTGCAGTAGTTCCGTTGTATCATTTGGGATGTGTGTGCAAAATTTCATGTCATTCGGACGTGGTTTGGTTGGGTTTTTTTTATCAAAAAAGTAATTTAGAAGATTTTGAAACTCTTAAGCTTGAATCCGATGCGAATTTGGTGTTATGATGTTGTTTTGAGCGTTCTGAAGGTTGGAACAAGTTTGAATGATGTTATGGGATATGTTGGCATGTTTGGTTGAGGTCTCAGTGGCCTCGGGTGAGTTTTGGGTGGTTAAACGGACTATTTCATCTTTAGAAAAATTGCAGATTTTTTTAGCTACAGCTGTGCATCAGAAATTTCTGGTGCGAGGAGTCCAGTTTGGAAGCTCATATCTTGCAATATATAAGGAATTAGAATAATTGCAAAACATGAAAGTCATAGCCCTTTTATTCTAGTTTCCGGAAAGTTAAACCATTTATGATTTGGACATTCTATCAGAAAGTTATGATGGATTGAAGATGGCTGGTAGAGCAATCTGGACAGAATTTTCTGATGCACTTTAGAAGCTCATATCTCGGAATATATAAAGAGTTATATGGTGTACAACCTATCAAATGAAAGATCTTCGAGCCTAATTTCTAAATCTTCAAACCATTTTTTATTTGGATATTTCCAAATGGGGTTATAGGCGTTTTAATTGAAGGTGTACAACAGGAGGAAATAGTAAGAGGATGTACAACCTGCACAGCGCAAGGTACAGACTCGATAGAGCCTGGGCAGATTGTTTAAACATGAGTTTTAGCCCATTTCTTTCATTCCTTTCATTTGGCTTGGACGATTTTGGATAGCTCAAGGAGGGATGTTCACCAAGAAATACTAGGTAAGTGATTTCTTCCTATTTTTTTGAGTTAAATATGTGATCTTACATGGATTTAGACATGAAAATCAGTAGAAAAATGTGGAGTTAGGGCTTGAGATTATGAGACATTCTAGGGATGATTTAAGAGATCAAACGAACTCTAATTTTCAAGTTCTTTATATGAACGGACTCGTGAGATGATGAAGAACATTTTGGTATAATGTTTGTCCAGTTTCGAGAAGTGGGCCTAGGGCTCGGGTTTTGGTAATTTTGGGATTTGTGCCTGTTATTAATTGTTTTTACTTGGGCTTTGTTCCCTTAGCATATTGTGATATATTCACTCTGGTTGTGGATATATTCGACGCGCATGGAGGCCGATTTGAGGGGCAAAGGCGTCGCGAGCTAGAGATTTTGCCGGTTCGAGGTGAGTAATGATTGTAAATAATATCCCGAGGGTTTGAAACCCCGGATTTACACATCGTAGTGCTATATTGAGGTGACTTGCACACCGGATAGAGAGCGTGGGGTAGAGCACCATTTGGGATTGTGACTTGGTTCGTCTCGATGGATGAGTTTACTGCATATTTGACTGAAATTTACTTGTTATCATCATAATTTCGGCTGATTGACATATTTGGGATTCGTGCCAGCTATTTGAACCCTTCGGGGATTGTTGTTGATATTTCCTCATTGTTTTGATTTTTTTATACTTGAACTCAGTCATGTATTTTCCACTATTTTTTTAGACTCATCCAAGTTTATTTTGCTTTAACACTTGAAATGATATTTCCAACAATATTTGGGCTGAGCATCATGTTTTGCTATTGCCCTAGTGGCTTATGTGATTTTTGACTGAGTAAGGCCGATGGCCTGTATTGTGAAGATAGTTTTGGGTCGGGTTGCATGCTGCAGCAGTGAGATACTGATTTGATATGAGGCCGAGGGCCTAGATTTGATGCCACAAGATGGCTTTGTATTGCGCTTGGGCCATAAGGGGCCCCTTCCGGAGTCTGCACACCCCCAGTTAATGCCGTCGATGATAAATATGGATCGGGCTGCATGCCGCAGCGATATATGGATCGGGTTGCACGTCGCATCGGTATTGATATTGTTCTATGTGTTTACTTTATTTCATTGTCTGCCATTATCTGTTGTTTGTGCTACTTCATGTGATATCTACGGAATTGCCTATCATTATTTGTTAATTGAGTGTGGTGCCCGAGGGGCGTACTTCTATGCTTATCTGCACTATTTGTTTTGCAATCATTTGCATAGCTGTTGAAAAGGTCATTTTTTCCCAAGAGGTTTTAAACTGAACTAAGATATTTCTAAAGATTTCACAGCTTCACTGTTTTTCTCAAAGGGTTTTACACTGCTTCTATACATCATGATGGTTTGCTTTACATATACTGCTCAGTTGTTATTTACCTTTGTTACTCACTGAGTTGGAGTACTCACTTTACTCCCTGCACCTCGTGTGCAGGTATTTATTCACCCGGTAGAGGATTTTGAGCTTGTCGGAGGCTAATTTATCGGAGTTTAGCGTGGTGACTACTAGTGTTCGCAGTACCGCATTTCTTCCTTTTGTTTATCAGTCTTATTTTGAATGTTTCAAGCCTTGTAGTTGTAGTTATACTCTAATAGATGCTCGTGACTTGTGACACCCCATTTTGGGATGTGTCGGGTTGTACTTTCGCTAATTATTATCATTAAATCATATTTAAACTGCTTATGAACTGTTCAACTGTCTTAAAAGGATGAATTGAGTTTAATTGGCTGGCCTTGTCCGCACGAGAGGCGCCATTACGACCGGGTCTGGGTTTGAGTCGTGACATGTTAGCAGGTACATGGAGCACCCAAAAGAGACTCATTTTTTGGCTACTAAAAGAATTTTCAGGTATTTGCAAGGTACCATTGATTATGGTATTTGTACAAGAAAGAAGGAAAGTCAGAGTTAATTGGCTTTACAAATAGTGACTTTGCTGGAGATAAAAAAGATAGAAAAAGCACTTCGGGTTATGTGTTAATTCTTGGATCAGGAGCTGTTTCATGGTGCTCCAAGAAAGCAACCAATTGTTACGTTATCAACCACAGAAGCAGAGTTTGTTGCTGCAAGTGTGTGTGCTACTCAAGCAATTTGGTTGAATAAGGTACCTGCTGAACTTCATTTCCCCCAGCAAGAACCAATTCCAATTTACTGTGACAATGGTTCGGCAATTAAACTTTCAAAGAATCCAGTATTGCACGGAAGGAGCAAACACATAGATATCAAATTTCACTTTCTGAGAGATCTCACAAAGGATAAAGTCATTGATGTTGTCTACTGCAGAAGTGAGGACCAAGCTGCTGATATCTTTACCAAATCCCTTAAGCTAGCAACTTTCAGAAAATTAAGGAAGCTACTTGGAGTTTGCAAGTTAGGGGAGGGCTCTTGTGATTGATGTGATTAAGTTGATAGTCATAGACTTATCAGTTTAAGGGAGGGTGTGTTAGATATTTTAATTAGTTAGTTTCTGCTTTCCTAGTCTTATGGGTATATTAGATAAGAGGGGTTGCTCTGATGGTAAGCAACCTCCACTTCCAACCGAGAGGTTGTGAGTTCGAGTCTCCCCAAGAGCAAGGTGGGAAGTTCTTGGAGAGAAGGATGCCGGGGGTCTATTTGGAGACAGTCTCTCTACCTTAGGGTAGGGATAAGGTTTGCGTACACACTACCCTCCCCATACCCCACTAAGTGGGATTATACTGGGTTATTGTTGTTATTGTTGTTGTTGTTATTATTGTCGTCTTATGGGTATATGGGGGAGTTGTGTACTTAGTGGACTAAGTAAGTTTGTTTTAACTTCCTTTATGGCTTAGTGCTTTAGATAATGTAAGAACTGTATTACCTTTATAAAAGACTTATTCTTTGTTGAACTTTATTGTAGTAATTTTATCTCCCCAAAATTGCTCTGTGTTTGTCTAATTTTCTTCCAGATTTCTAACAAAAAGAAGAAGCCAATCGACTTATTTATACTATATTAATAACATCAACAACACAAACAGATAGGTATTCAATATTATACAAACGTATAGTACAAACTCAGCATCATCAGCAACAAATATCTTCAACGAATGTGATTCAATGAAATAAAATTAAACAACCACCATAGAAAATAATAATGAAAAACAAACCAATGCTCCAGAAACTAGCATTCCGAATCCGTCTCCGGTGTCCATAGGTGGTGTTGGCGGCATAGCAGGGTCTTGTGCTATGGTGGCCGACGAGAAAAATAGCATAATTACCATGGCCATGGCAAGCACAAACTTGATAACTGAGTTACCATATTGTGCCATTTTTTGTTTGTAACAAGTTTGGCTTATAGTTTGGAACAGCAAAAGAACTGGAACTGGCTAGCAGCTGTTGGAGAATTGTTGTTTGAATAGGCACAATTTATACTTCTCTGTTTGGCTAAAAACTATATTTTTATTTCATTTTTATGTTCTTTTATGGGTGAAATTTAAGGTATCCTAATCTTTCTAGTCACGGTTAGTGGGAACCACAAATGTGAATCTCAGGTGGGCTATAGTCCTCCCATCTTACTGTGGGTCTCCACTGAAATCTTACATTTTATTTTTCATTTTTCACACCTAGTATATTTTTTTTATTTTTCATCCGATGTTCAGTAACTATTTTTATGGTTCAGCTAATTTGATTCACACCGTAAAGTCTCATTTTGAGGGGTAAAGTGCCCCTAAGGCAATTTAAATTTGAAATTTCTGATTAAGAATGAAAGTGTACTTATCACGACACGTTTCCACAAATAACCTTTAATGGTGATATCTAGTTTCTAATAATAACTATCGGGTCCAACAAAAAGTTGTGCCTTCTTTTTCTACATTTATTTTGAATTTAACTTATGTCCACAAATAGTTTAACAGAAAAATTATACTTCAATGTAATTTAAACTATTCTACAAGATTTACCTTTACTCTTAGTGCAATTTAACTTGCTCTAGAAAATCACTTCTTATTCTCAAATTTCTAGTTTCGCTGTACTGTGAATAATATGTGTAATTACCTTTTGAATGATCTTATAGTAAAATAAAATTGCATATTATTTTATTAACCTTTTATTTTTGCCGTTAACATTGAAGATCGTGAGGAGCTGGATGCAATGACGTGGATACAATGATGACCGTCCGATTGGGAAATTGGTAAGAAGTAAGTTTCTTGTGGTCATCGTCACAACAATAAAGTTGACACTTGAATTTCTTCCAATGATCAGTTTGTCTTTGTAATGCGAGAGAATAGAGTAGTATCTGTCTAGGAAAATTGACACTTATTATATTGTTAAACATTTTTTAAAACTGGTTCAAATATTTTAGAACTCTTTTTAGCTATAGAATACTTTGAATTTTTGTACTTTAATCTAGGTTCCAAATATATAAATTTTATTTCAAGGATTAATTTTTTTGTTTAAATTCCTCCTTAAATCTAAATTTGTTAATACTTGTAAAGTGAACTCCGCGAGAACTATTAAATTTTCGCAATGGCGTTTACTCTACTCAAAGTACAATGACATAAATGGAGTAATGCAATAAAATTCTACTAAAGCTCGGCCTCATGATCGGTGGAAGTTTAGAAGAGATGGGTCAAACTAGCACATATTAATAATTTTTCTTTTTAAAATGTTGTTTAAGCCTTAGTTTTGCTATTAACACTAAAATCTTTATCCTCCATTTGACTTAAACTTTAAACCTACCGGTTGACAGTGAATATGTTTCACTAGCATTGCTTACTCCTCTCACCTATTAAATCTAACCCCAAATATAAGGGACAATTTTTATAAGCCTTAGTTTTGCTATTTACACTAAAATCTTTTATCCCACCTCCTTTCCTTTTGACTCTGAACTCTTTGAAAGTACAAGAGGGGAGGTGAATTGTAATCGATTAAAAAAATCTTAGTTGACTAAGTGTAAGTTTAGTCAACTAGACTTTGAACGGTGAATGATTTTGGTGAAAGTGAATTGAAAGAGCAGAAAGATAAAGAAGACAACAATTTTTATATTGGTTCAGTACCAGTATGGTACCTACATCCAGTTCCCTTGGGTCACAAGGGTTCTCTTAGATCTTGGATAAATGTTACAATAGTGATGGTTTTAGTACGTTCACCACCAATGATATACAACAATAGTGATTTTTGAGATGTTGATACAACTTTCGTTTGTGTTCTAACTCTTTCTATCTTTTGTGACACTTGTAGACTCAAGAATAAAATGCTTTTACTAAGAACTAGAAAGGCTTAGAAATAGATTGTGTAGTTGCGTGTCTTTTATCTACTTTTTCCTTTATAGCGTTATGAGTCTTCTGCTTCCTTTTCTTTTGGGATTGTATTGCATCAATTTTAAGAGTGCATTCCTTGTGAGGCATATGCATCTAAGCGAAAGACCCAAGGGTAGCCACATTGTCACGACCCTAATCCCGGTCGTGATGGCGTCTGAACACTCTCAACCCAAATACGAAATCTCATTATCAGATGATTAAGTTAATTTAGCAGTTAACGAAATTAATAATCCGATAGTAAATAGAAACTATACGGAAAACCAGAATAACTGTAAAAAAATAACTCCCAACAGATCTGGGGTCACGAGTCTAGAGCCTCTAATACAACTGAGTAGCAAAATCGAAACATAAAAGGAGTCTAAGATACGAAATCAAAAGGGATAGGGGGAGGAGTCGGGTCCTGCGGTTGCCAGGCAGCTACCTCGAAAACTCCAGAGATAATATGGAGAGCAGCGACTGTTGGTTTGTAGGGTTGAAGGAGATAGGGGTGGGCATTCCAATCTTCAAAATATGCCAAGTGCAAACAACGCCATTAGACATTCGCTATATCTTTAAAGCATTATTGGGCAACAGCGACAACTCTACTAAGCCTCCGGAACACCTGTATCTGCACACATGGTGCAGGGAGTAAAGTGAGTACTCCAACTCAGTGAGTAATAAGCATATATAATGACTGAAGATGAGAATTCACGAAATACCACAATGTAAAGCTATAACTAACAATTCAGCATAATTAACGGTGAATGGCAACAAAACAAATGATAGGTAGAACAGATAAATATCAATGCATGAATGCAATGCAATGCACATGATCGCTGCGGCGCGCAGCCCGATCCATTTGAGTACCTGCGCTTACTGTAGGGGTTCAGACTCCGGAGGGGCTCCTACAGTCCAAGCGCAATATCATCATATCATCATTTTGGCGTGCAACCCGATCCAATCTCAGTCCAGAACATGCATGTAAGTCACTCGGGCAATGTCAGGTAATAGCTCACAGCTCCAAACGTCAGAGAATGTAGTTTAAGTTTTAAACCTTAGAAATATGACTGAACATTTCAAAACAGTGTTTAACTCAGGACTGAAATCATTTAACATGCCAAGTATCATGAAAAACAGTGATAACAATCCCTAAAGGATTCAAATAATCGGCACACAACCCAAATATACTCATAAAATCCAAGTAGGATGTTTAACAATCAATCTCTAGTCAAGAACACAGTATGACCATCACTCGGGCCGGACTAAGTCATAGTCCCCAATCACAAACGACCCCGCACTCGTCATGGAGTACGTGTCTCGCCTTAATATAGCGTCATAGTGTGATATACCGGGGTTTCAAACCCTCAGGTCATCATCTACATCTATTACTCACCTCAAGTCGGCCACAAGTCTAGTTCGCCAAGCCTTTTCCCCTCGAATCAACCTCCTCGCGCATCGAATCTGATCAAAACCATAAGGAACACATTACAATAGGCCAAAGAAACATAACCCAATCAAAAATACTCGAAAAACGTTGAAAATCACGAAGTTGGCAAAACCCGAGCCCCGGTCCCACTTCTCAAAAAATTACGAAATTCACATCACCGGATTCCTCGTCTATCCACGAGTCCGTACATATCAAATTTACCAAGATCGGAGTTTAAATACCCTTTCAAATCTCTAATTTTCATTTCAAAAACCCAAGCTCTAGTTCTTTCAATTTTTACCCAAATTTCCAAGAATTAAAGGTTGATTCTTCAATAAAATGACGTTTCTAGGTCACGAGACTTACCTCCAATAAATTCCCGTCAAAATCCTCTTCAATCTCTACCACAAAGCTCTTAAGGCGGTTAACAATGGAGGAAAATTGAATAGACTTACGGATGAAATAATAATATAAAACCCTTCTGCCCAGCGACTTTCGCTTATGCAGTCCCGCTTCCGCTTACGCGGATTTTCATTCAAAATTCAACTTCCGCCTTTGCGACTCATTTTCCGCTTATGCGGATTACCCAAGACCGCTTCTGCGGTTATTCACTCGCTCCTGCGGACCCGCTGATGTGAAAAGAGTCCGCTTCTGCGGAACTACTCTACCATAACACCGACCGCTTATGCGATGACTCACCCGCTTCTGCATAACCGGTTCTGCGGTCCATTTCCACAGAACGGAAATACCAGATGACAGTAACAACAGACCTGAAGCAAACTTCAAAACTCTCGTTTAACCACTCGATTTCACCCCGAGGCCCCCGGGACCTCACCCAAAAACACCAACACATCCTAACACCTCATTCAAACTTGTTCCAACCCTCAAAACACATCAAACAACGCTAAAACCATTAAATCACATCGGATTCAAGCCTAAGTTTCTTAAAAACTTCCGAATTGCACATTTGATCAAAAATCCAACCAAAACACCTCTGAATGACCTGAAACTTTACACACATATCCAAAATCACCTAACGGAGCTACTGCATCTTTCGAAATTCCATTCCGACCCTCGGATCAAAATCTCACCTATCAACCGTATTTCGCCAAAATACTAACTTCGCCAATTCAAGCCTAATTCTACACCGGACCTCCAAAAGCACTTCTGATCACGCTCCTAAGTCACAAATCACCTCCCGAAGCTAAGCGAATCACCAAAATTAACATCCGAGCCCTCTAACTCATAAGTCAGCATCCGGTTGACTTTTCCAAACCAAGCCTTCCTTCAAGAGACTAAGTGTCTCATTTCCTATCAAAACCAATCCAATTAAACTCTAACACAACAAACGTCGATAATGAAACATGAAGAAGCAATAAATGGGGGGACCGGGGCTGTAATACATGAGACGACGAGTCGGGTCGTCACATCCTCCCCAACTTAAACAAACGCTCGTCCTCGAGCGGGCCAAGAAACATACCTGAAGTCTCGAATATATGAGGATATGTGCTCCGCATATCCTGCTCGGTCTCCCATGTAGCCTCCTCTACGGGCCGACCTCTCCACTGCACCTTTACCGAAGCTATATCATTTGATCTCAATCTCCAAACCTGACGACCCAAAATAGCCACTGGCTCCACATCATAGGTTAAATCATCATCCAACTGAACTGTGCTGAAGTCTAACACATGAGACGGGTCTCCAACATACCTCTGGAGCATAGAAACATGAAATACCGGAGGAACCCCTGATAAGCTGGGTGGCAAAGCAAGCATATAGGCCACCTCCCCAATCCTCCTAAGTATCTAAAAAGGACCAATGAACCGAGGACTCAACTTTTCTTTCTTTCCAAACCTCATAACGCCTTTCATAGGCGAAACCTTTAACAAGACTTCTCGCCCACCATATAAGATACATCTCGAACCTTCTTATCCGCATAACTCTTCTGACTCGACTGAGCTGTACCAAGTCTCTCCTGGATCACTTTCACCTTATCTAAGGCATCCTGGATCAACTCTGTCCCCAATAGCATAGCCTCGCTGGGCTCAAACCAACCAACCGGAGATCTACAATATCTCCCATATAAGGCCTCATACGCTGCCATCTGAATGTTGGACTGATAGCTGTTGTTGTAGGCAAACTCTGCAAGGGGTAGGAACTCAGCCCAAGAACCTCCAAAATCAATAACACAGGCACGCGACATGTCCTCCAATATCTGGATAGTAAGCTCGGACTGCCCGTCCGTTTGAGGATGAAACGCTGTTCTCAACACTACCTGGGTACCCAACACTCGCTGAAAAGTCCTCCAAAACTGGGAAGTAAACTAAGTACCCCTATATGAGATAATAGAAACTGGGACTCCATGCAACCGAACAATCTCCCGGATGAAAATCTCTGCTAACCGCTCTGAAGAATAGGTAGCACACACCGGAATGAAGTGCGCGAACTTGGTCAGTCGGTCCACAATCACCCAAATCGAATCAAACTTCCTCGATGTCCAGGGGAGACCACTCACAAAATCCATAGCAATCCTCTCCCACTTCCACTCGGGAATATCCATGCGCTGAAGTACACTACCGGGCCTCTGATGCTCATATTTCACCTGCTGACAATTAAGGCACCGAGCTACATGACTCATAATGTCCTTCTTCATTATCCTCCACCAGTAATGCTGTCTCAAATCTTGATACATCTTCGCGGCACTCGGATGAATAGAATACCGCGATCTGTGGGCCTCCTCTAATATCAACTCCTGAAGCCCATCCACATTGGGCACGCAAATACGGCCCTGCATCCTCATCACACCATCACCATCAATAGTCATCATCATGTTGGACCATGTCCTTAAGGACAAGCAAGTGCGGAGCATCATACTGGCGCTCTCTGATGTGGTAATACAAGGAAGATCGGGAAACCACACAAGACAACACCCGACTAGGCTCCGAAATATCTAGCCTCACCATTCGATTGGCCAAATCCTGGACATCAACTGCAAAGGGCCTCTCCCCAACTGGAATGTACGCCAAACTACCCATACTAACCGCCTTTCGGCTCAAAGCATCGGCCACTACATTGGCCTTCCCTGGGTGATACAATATGGTAATATCATAGTCCTTGAGTAACTCAAGCCACCTCCGCTGCCTCAAATTAAGATCCTTATGTTTGAATAAATGTTGAAGGCTTCGATGATCAGTATATACCTCACAAGATACGCCATATAAGTAGTGCCTCCAAATCTTCAAAGCGTGAACTATAGCAGCCAACTCCAAATCATGTACGGGGTAGTTCTTCTCATGAGGCTTCAACTGACAAGAAGTATATGCAATAACTCTACCCTCCTGCATCAACACACGTCCGATCCCAACTCTCGAAGCATCACAATACACGGTGTAAGAACCTGAAGCTGATGGCAAAACCAACACTGGAATTGTGGTCAAAGCTATCTTGAGCTTCTAAAATCTCTCCTCGCGCTCATCCAACCATAAAAATGGTGCACCCTTCTGCGTCAACTTGTTCAAGGGCGAAGCAATAGATGAAAACCCTGGACGAGCCGGCGATAATATCCTGTCAAACCGAGGAAACTCCGAATCTCCGTGGCCGAGGACGGTCTAGGCCAACTCTGCACCGCCTCTATCTTCTTTGGATCAACCTGGATACCATCACTGGACACCACGTGTCCCAAAAAAGCCACAGACCCAAGCCAGAACTCACTCTTGGAGAACTTTGCATAAAGCTTCTCCTCCCTCAATCTCTGTAATACCACTCTCAAATGCTGAGCATGCTCCTCTTGGCTACGCGAGTATACCGGGATATCATCAATAAAAACGATAACAAATGAATCTAGATATGGCCGAAATACACTGTTCATCAGATGCACGAATGCGGCAGGGGCATTAGTCAGCCCAAAAGACATAACTAGAAACTCATAGTGCCCATATCTCGTCCTGAAAGTCATCTTCATAATATCAGAATCCCTAATCTTCAGATGGTGATATCCTGAATGGAGATCAATCTTAGAGAATACCCTTGCCTCCTGGAGCTAGTCAAACAAATCATCAATGCGCGGTAGTAGATACTTGATCTTTACTGTCACCTTGTTCAACTGCCTGTAGTCAATGCACATTCTCATTGTGCCATCCTTCTTCTTTACAAATAGGACCGGTGCACCCCACGGTGACACACTAGGACAAATAAACCCCTTATCTAGGAGTTCCTGAAGCTGATCCTTTAGTTCCTTTAACTCTGCTGGTGCCATACGATACGGAGGAATGGAGATAGGCTGAGTGCCTGACACCAGATCAATACCAAAATCAATGTCCCTGTCCGGCGGCATGCCAGACAGGTCTGCAGGAAACACATCAGGGAAGTCCCTCATAACGGGGACGAAATTAAGACTAGGAGACTCAGCTCCAACATCTCTCACAAAATCCAAGTACGATAGACAACTTTTCCCAACCATCCGCTGGGTCTTTAGGAAAGAAATCACCTTGTTAGGAACATGGTCAGTCATCCCACGCCACTCAATCCTCGGAATACCCGGAATAGCAAACGTAACTGTCTTGGCATGACAGTCCAGAATAGCATGGTACAGAGATAGCCAATCCATACCCAGAATCATATCAAAATCTACCATGCCCAACAACAAGAAGTCAACCCGGGTCTCCAGACCCCCAATAGTCACCAGAAAAGATCGATATACATGATCCACATTAATAGTATCACCCACCGGGGTGGATACGTGAACAAGCAAGGCAAGACACCCTCGGGTAGTCCCCAGGTGATGAGCAAAATAAGAAGATAGATAGAAATAGGTAGATTCGGGATCAAACAAAATAGAGGCATCCCTGTGGCAGACTGAGATAATACCTGTGATAACAACATCTGATGCCATGGCATCCCTCCTGTCTGGAAGAGCATAGAATCGAGCCTGACCACCACCAGATCAGTCTCCCCCTTTAGGACGGCCCCTAGCTGTCTGGCCCCCACCCCTACCTAACTGGGAGGGTGCTGAAGTAGATGGAGTAGAAGAGGAGGGCTGATCCCTCGGCTGAGACCGACCACCACGAATCCGAGGACACTATCTCCTTATGTGACCAAACTCATCGCACTCGTAGCAACTACCCGGTGCTGGAGAAGGGGACTGAAGGGAACCTCTCGCTGATGAAGAACCCTAGGCTGAAGAGGCAGGAGTATAGCTTTGAGCTGGTAGGGCACTAAGTGAAGACTGGCCCTGCTGAAATCCCTGATGACCACGGCCTGAAGAAGCCCCACTGTACTTTGGGCAACCTGATTAGGGAGGCCTGAAGGAACGACCTCTGCCACGCTGAAATTGGCCCATAGACGGAGCACCACCGAAACTACCTGAACCTCGAGGCCTCTTGGCCTCCCTCTCCTCACGCTCCCGACGGCGAGCCGTCTCAATATCTCAAGCCATGTCGACTACGTCCTCGAATGAAGCACTCATAACCCTCTCTCTGGTCATCGAAATGCGGAGTGGATAGTTGAGGCCATCCATGAACCTCCTAATCCTCTCCCTATTTGTCGGGATCTTCCAAGTAGCATGCCGAGCTAACTGTGTAAACCTCATATCGTACTGGGTCACAGACATGTCCCCCTGAATCAACCACTCGAACTGACGACGCAGCTCCTCCCTGCGAGACTACAGTAAGTACTTCTCCAGAAAGAGAGTGGAGAACTACTGCCATGTGAGGGGCGCTTCTCCAATAGGCCTACACCTCTCAAACTCCTCCCACCATGTAAATGCAGGCCCTAAAAACTGGAAGGTTGTAAAAGCCATACCACTCGACTCTAAGAACCCTGCGGTGCGAAGCATACGATGGCACTTATCCAGAAAACCCTGGGCATCCTCGCCCTCAGTACCACTGAACGTCGGAGGCTGAAGCCTGCCAAATCTCTCAAGACGACGCTGCTCATCGTCAGGTATAGTTGGAACCACATAGGCTGGAGCTGGTGCAACCAGCTGAGCTGGAACCGCTCCCGGTGTCTGCAATCCCTGAACGACCTGCTCATGTGTGCGAGCAGCAGGGGTCTGATGACCACCCCCGGTGTGAGAGGTAGCTGTTGTGGTAGTGACTGAGACTGCCTGAGCCAGGCCAGTGCAGACCGATAGTATCTGAGCTAAAGCCTCCTGGAGACCAGGAATCACAATGGGCACTGCCGGTGCCTGAACAGGTGCTGCTGGAGCATCTACAGCTGGAGGCTGGTCCTGAACCGGGGCAGCTGGTGGATCTGTATGTGCTACCCTCGCTGGTCTGCCTCGACCACGACCATGACCGCTCCCACGGCCTCTAGCGGGTGGTAATGGTGGTCGTCCGCCGCATCCAGTAGCACGGGTTCTCGCCATTTGCGAGAGAATAGAATACAGAAATTTAGTTCTCGGGTCAACAAAGTCGTACGACAAGAATTTCAAGAACATGAAGTGTTTCCTAAAGGTTCTGCAGCCCCTCGAGCATAAATACAGACGTCTCCGTACCGATCCGCGAGACTCTACTAAATCGGCTCATGACTCGTAAGGCCTAGTAACCTAGGCTCTGATACCAACTTGTCACGACCCCAATCCGGTCGTGATGGCGCCCAACACAATTGCTAAGCAAGCCTGACCATCTGAACACTCTCAACCCAAATACGAAATCTCATTATCAGATGATTACGTTAATTTAGCAGTTAACGAGATTAACAATCCGATAGTAAATAGAAACCACACGGAAAATCAGAATAACTGTAAAAAACAACTCCCAACAAATCTGGGGTCACGAGTCTAGAGCCTCTAATACAACTGAGTAGCAAAATCGAAACATAAAAGGAGTCTAGGATACGAAATCAAAAGGGATAGGGGGAGGAGTCGGGTCCTGCGGACGCCAGGCAGCTACCTCGACAACTCCTGAGATAATCTGGAGAGCAACGATAACTCTACTAAGCCTCCAAAACACCTGTATCTGCACACATGGTGCAGGGAGTAAAATGAGTACTCCAACTCAGTGAGTAATAAGCATATATAATCACTGAAGATGAGAATTCACGAAATACCACAATATAGAGCTATAACTAACAATTCAGCATAATTAACGGTGAATGGCAACAAAACAAATGACAGGTAGAACAGATAAATATCAATACATGAATGCAATGCAATGCACATGACTGCTGCGGCGCGCAGCCTGATCCATTTGGGTACCCGCGCTTACTGTGGGGGTTTAGACTCCGGAGGGGCTCCTACAGCCCAAGCGTAATATCATCATATTATCGTTACGGCGTGCAGCCCGATCCAATCTCAATCCAGAACATGCATGTAAGTCACTCGGGCAATGTCAGGTAATAGCTCACAGCTCCAAACGTCAGAAAATGTAGTTTAAGTTTTAAATCTTAGAAATATGACTGAACATTTCAAAACAGTGTTTAACTCAGGACTGAAAACATGCCATGTATCATGGAAAACAATGATAATAATCCCTAAAGGATTCAAATAATCGTGCACACAGCTCAAATATACTCATAAAATCCAAGTAGGATGTTTAACAATCAATCTCTAGTCAAGAACACAGTATGACCATCACTCGGGACGGACTAAGTCATAGTCCCCAATCACAAACGACCCCGCACTCATCATGGAGTATGTGTCTCGCCTCAATATAGCATCACAGTGTGATATACCGGGGTTTCAAACCCTCAGGTCATCATCTACATCTATTACTCACCTCAAGCCGGCCACAAGTCTAGCTCACCAAGCCTTTTCCACTCGAATCGACCTCCTCGCGCATCGAATCTGATCAAAACCATAAGGAACACATTACAATAGGCCAAAGAAACATAACCCAATTGAAAATACTCGAAAAACATCGAAAATCACGAAGTTGGCAAAACCCGAGCCCCGGGCCCACTTGTTAAAAAATTACGAAATTCACATCACCGGATTCCTCGTCTTGCCATGAGTCCGTAAATATCAAATTTACCAAAGTCGGAGTTCAAATGCCCTTTCAAATCCCAAATTTTCATTTCAAAAACCCAAGCCCTAGTTCTTCCAATTTTTACCCAAATTGCCAAGAATTAAAGGTTGATTCTTCAATAAAATGACGTTTCTAGGTCACGAGACTTACCTCCAATCAATTCCCGTCAAAATCCTCTTCAATCTCTACCATAAAGCTCTTAAGGCGGTTAACAATGGAGGAAAAGTGAATAGATTTACAGATGAAATAATATTATAAAACCCTTCTGCCCAGCGACTTTCGCTTATGCGGTCCCACTTCCGCTTATGCGGGACCGCTTCTGCATCCAAAATACCGCTTATGCGGATTTTTATCCAAAATTCAACTTCTGCCTTTGCGACTCATTTTTCGCTTCTACAGATTACCCAAGACCGCTTCTGCGATTATTCACTCGCTCCTAAGGACCCGCTGATGCGAAAAGGGTCTGCTTCTGCGGAACTACTCTACCATAATACCGACCACTTATGCAATGACTCACACGCTTCTACGTAACCGGTTCTGCGGTCCATTTCCGCAGAAGCAGAAATACCAGATGACAGCAACAACAGACCTAAAGCAAACTTCAAAACTCTCGTTTAACCACTCGAATTCACCCCGAGGCCCCCGGGACCTCACCCAAAAACACCAACACATCCTAACACCTCATTCAAACTTGTTCCAACCCTCAAAACACATCAAACAACGCTAAAACCATTAAATCATATCGGATTCATGCCTAAGTTTCTTAAAAACTTCCGAATTGCACATTCGATCAAAATCCCAACCAAAACACCTCCGAATGACCTGAAACTTTACACACATATCCAAAATCACCTAACGGAGCTACTGCAACTTTCGAAATTCCATTCCGACCCTTGGATCAAAATCTCACCTATCAACCGTATTTCGCCAAAATACTAACTTCGCCAATTCAAGCCTAATTCTACACCGGACCTCCAAAATGACTTCTGATCACGCTCCTAAGTCACAAATCACCTCCCGAAGCTAACCGAATCACCGAAATTCACATCTGAGCCCTCTAACTCATAAGTCAATATCCGGTTGACTTTTCCAAACCAAGACTTCCTTCAAGAGACTAAGTGTCTCATTTCCTATCAAAACCAATCCAATTCAACTCTAACACAACCAACGTCGATAATGAAACATGAAGAAGCAAGAAATGGGGGAAACGGGGCTTTAATACATGAGATGATGAGTCGGGTCATCACATCCTCCTTAACTTAAACAAACGCTCGTCCTCGAGTGGGTCAAGAAACATACCTGAAGTCTCGAATAGGTGAGGATATCTGCTCCGCATCTCCTGCTTGTTCTCCTATGTAGTCTCCTCTACGGGCTGACCTCTCCACTGCACCTTCACCGAAGCTATATCATTTGATCTCAATCTCCAAACCTGACGACCCAAAATAGCCACTGGCTCCACATCATAGGTTAAATCATCATCCAACTGAACCGTGTTGAAGTCTAACACATGAGACGGGTCTCCAACATACGTCTGGAGCATAGAAACATGAAATACTGGATGAACCTCTGATAAGCTGGGTGGCAAAGCAAGCATATAGGCCACCTCTCCAATCCTCCAAAGTATCTCAAAAGGACCAATGAACCGCGGACTAAGCTTTCCTGTCTTTCCAAACCTCATAACACCCTTCATAGGCGAAACCTTCAACAAGACCTTCTCGCCCACCATATAATATACATCTCGAACCTTCCTGTCTGCATAACTCTTCTAACTTGACTGAGTTGTACGAAGTTTCTCCTGGATCACTTTCACCTTATCTAAGGCATCCTGGACCAACTCTGTCCCCAATAGCCTAACCTCGCTGGGCTCAAACCAACCAACCAGAGATCTACAACATCTCCCATATAAGGCCTCATACGGTGCCATCTGAATGCTGGACTGATAGCTGTTGTTGTAGGCAAACTCTGCAAGGGGTAGGAACTCAGCCCAAGAACCTCCAAAATCAATAACACAGGCACGCAACATGTCCTCCAATATCTGGATAGTACGCTCGGACTGCCCGTCCGTTTGAGGATGAAACGATGTGCTCAACTCTACCTGGGTACCCAACTCTCGCTGAAAAGTCCTCCAAAACTGGGAAGTAAATTGAGTACCCCTATCTGAGATAATAGAAACTGGGACTCCATGCAACCGAGCAATCTTCCGGATGAAAATCTCTGCTAACTGCTCCAAAGAATAGGTAGTACACACCGGAATGAAGTGCGCGGACTTGGTCAGCCGGTCCACAATCACCCAAATCGAATCAAACTTCCTCGATGTCCGACGGAAACCACTCACAAAATCCATAGTAATCCCCTCCCACTTCCACTCGGGAATATCCATGCGCTGAAGTACACTACCGGGCCTTTGATGCTCATATTTAACCTGCTGACAGTTGAGGCACCGAGCTACATGACTCATAATGTCCTTCTTCATTCTCCTACACCAGTAATGCTGTCTCAAATCCTGATACATCTTCGCGGCACCCGGATGAATAGAATACCGCGATCTGTGGGCCTCCTCTAATATCAACTCCAGAAGCCCATCCACATTGGGCACGCAAATACGGCACTGCATCCTCATCAGACCATCACCATCAATAGTCACATCTCTAGCATCATCATGCTGGACCATGTCCTTAAGGACAAGCAAGTGCGGATCATCATACTGGCACTCTCTGATGCGGTAATACAAGGAAGATCATGAAACCACACAAGCCAACACCCGACTAGGATCCGAAATATCTAGCCTCACCATCCGATTGTCCAAAGCCTCGACATCAACTGCAAAGGGCCTCTCCCCAACTGGAATGTACGCCAAACTACCCATACTAATCGCCTTTCGGCTCAAAGCATCGTCCACTACATTGGCCTTCCCTGGGTGATACAATATGGTAATATCATAGTCCTTGAGTAACTCAAGCCACCTCCGCTGCCTCAAATTAAGATCCTTATGTTTGAATAAATGCTGAAGGCTGCGATGATCAGTATATACCTCACAAGATACGCCATATATGTAGTGCCTCCAAATCTTCAAAGCGTGAACTATAGCAGCCAACTCCAAATCATGTACGGGGTAGTTCTTCTCATGAGGCTTCAACTGACAAGAAGCATATGCAATAACTCTACCCTCCTGCATCAACACACATCCGATCCCAACTCTCGAAGTATCACAATACACGGTGTAAGAACCTGAAGTTGATGGCAAAACCAACACTGGAGCTGTGGTCAAAGCTATCTTGAGCTTCTGAAAGCTCTCCTCGCACTCGTCCGACCATACAAATGGTGCACCCTTCTGCGTCAACTTGGTCAAGGGCGAAGCAATAGATGAAAACCCTGGACGAACCGGTGATAATATCCTGCCAAACCGAGGAAATTTCGAATCTCCGTGGCTGAGGACGGTCTAGGCCAACTCTACACCACCTCTATCTTCTTTGGATCAACCTGGATACCATCACTAGACACCACGTGTCCCAGAAAAGCCACAGACCCAAGCCAGAACACACACTTGTAGAACTTTGTATAAAGCTTCTCCTCCCTCAATCTCTGTAATACCACTCTCAAATGTTGAGCATGCTCCTCCTGGCTACGTGAGTATACTAGGATATCACCAATAAAAACGATAAAAAATAAATCCAGATACGGCCGAAATACACTGTTCATCAGATCCGTGAACGCGGCTGGGGCATTAGTCAGCCCAAAACACATAACTAGAAACTTATAGTGCCCATATCTCATCTTGAAAGCCATCTTCATAATATCAGAATCCGTAATCTTTAACTGGTGATAGCCTGAACGGAGATCAATCTTAGAGAATACCCTTGCCTACTGGAGCTAGTCAAACAAATCATCAATGCGCGGTAGTGGATACTTGCTCTTTACTGTCACCTTGTTCAACTGCCTGTAGTCAATGAATATTCTCATTGTGCCATCCTTCTTCTTCACAAATAGGACCGGTGCACCCCACTGTGACACACTAGGACGAATAAACCCCTTATCTAGGAGTTCCTGAAGCTGATCCTTTAGTTCCTTTAACTCTGTTGGTGCCACACGATACGGAGGAATGGAGATGGGCTGAGTGCCCGGCACCAGATCAATACCAAAATCAATGTCCCTGTCCGGCGGCATGCCCGGCAGGTCTGCAGGAAACACATCAGGGAAGTCCCTCACAATGGAGATGGAATCAAGACTAGGAGTCTCAGCTCTAACATCTCTCACAAAAGCCAAGTACGATAGACAACCTTTCCCAACCATCCGCTGGGCCTTTAGGAAAGAAATCACCTTGTTAGGAACATGGCCAGTCATCCCACGCCACTCAATCCTCGAAACACCCGCAATAGCCAACGTAACTATCTTGGCATGACAGTACAGAATAGCATGGTACGGAGATAGCCAATCCATACCCAGAATCACATCAAAATCTACCATGTCCAACAACAAAAAGTCAACCCGGGTCTCCAGACCCCAAATAGTGACCAGACAAGATCGATATACATGATCCACAATAATAGTATCACCCACCGGGGTGGATACGTGAACAGGCAAGGCAAGACACCCTCAGGTAGTCCCAGGTGATGAGCAAAATAAGAAGATACATAGGAATAGGTAGATCTGGAATCAAACAAAACAGAGGCATCCATGTGGCAGACTGAGATAATACATGTGATAGCAACATCTGATATCATGGCATCCCTCCTGTCTGGAAGAGCATAAAATCGAGCCTGACCACCACTGGATCGGTCTCCCCCTCTAGGGTGGCCCCTAGCTGTCTGGCCCCCACCCCTACCTAACTAGGAGGGTGCTGAAGTAGATGGAGTAGAAGAGGAGGGCTTATCCCTTTGCTGAGACCGACCACCACGAAGCCGAGGACACTGTTTCCTCATGTGACCAAACTCACCGCACTCGTAGCAACTACACAGTGCTCGAGAAGGGGATTGAAGGGAACCTCTCACTGCTGAAGAACCCTGGGCTGAAGAGGCAGGAGTAGAGCTCTGAGCTGGTAGGGCACTAAGTAAAGACTGGCCCTGCTGAAATCCCTGATGACCACGGCCTGAAGAAGCCCCACTGTACTCTGGGCGACCTGACAAGGGAGGCCTGAAGGAACGACCTCTGCCACGCTAAAACTGGCCCCTAGACGGAGCACCACCGAAACTACCTGAACCTCGAGGCCTCTTGGCCTCCCTCTCCTCACGCTCCCGACGGCGAGCCGTCTCAATCTCTCAAGCCATGTCGACTACCTCCTCAAACGAAGCACTCATAACCCTCTCTCTGGTCATCAAAATGCGGAGTGGATAGTTGAGGCCATCCACGAACCTCCTAATCCTCTCCCGATTTGTCGGGATCTTCCAAGTAGAATACCGAGCTAACTGTGTAAACCTCATATCGTACTGGGTCACAGACATGTCCCCCTGAATGAACCACTCGAACTGACAACGCAGCTCCTCCCTACGAGACTACAGTAAGTACTTCTCCAGAAAGAGAGTGGAGAACTACTGCCATGTGAGGGGCGCTTCTCCAATAGGCCTACACCTCTCAAACTCCTCCCACCATGTAAATGCAGGCCCTGAAAACTGGAAGGTAGTAAATGCCATACCACTCGACTCTAAGAACCCTGCGGTGCGAAGCATACGCTGGCACTTATCCAGAAAACCCTGGGCATCCTCTCCCTCAGTACCACTGAACGTCGGAGGCTGAAGCCTGCCAAATCTCTCAAGACGACGCTGCTCATCGTCTGGCATAGCTGGAACCACATAGGCTGGAGCTGGTGCGGCTGGTGCTGCTGGTGCAACCAGCTGAGCTGGAACTGCTCCCGGTGTCTGCAATCCCTGAACAACCTGCTCAGGTGTGCGAGTAGCAGGGGTCTAATGACCACCCCTGGTCTGTGAGGTAGCTGCTGCGGTAGAGATTGAGAGTTCTTGAGCCAGGCCAGTGCAGACGGATAGTATCTGAGCTAAAGCCTCCTGGAGACCAAGAATCACAATGGGCACTGCCGGTTCTTGAACAGTTGCTGCTGGAGCATCTATAGTGGGAGGCTGGTCATGAACCGGGGCAGTTGGTGGATCTGTAGGTGCTGCCCTCGCTGGTCTGCCTCGACCACGACCACAACCGCAACTGCACCCACGGCCTCTAGCGGGTGGTAATGGTGGTCGTCCGCCACGTCCGTTAGCACGGGTTCTCGCTATCTGCGAGAGAATAGAATACAGAAATTTAGTTCTCGGTCAACAAAGCCGCACGACAAGAATTTCAAAAACATGAAGTGTTTCATAAAATTTCTGCAGCCTCTAGAGGATAAATACAGACGTCTCTGTACCGATCCGTGAGACTCTACTAAACTGGCTCATGACTGGTGAGGCCTAGAAACCTAGGCTCTGATACCAACTTGTCACGACCCCAATCCCGGTCGTGATGGCGCCCAACACAATTGCTAGTCAAGCCCGACCATCTGAACACTCTCAACCCAAATATGAAATCTCATTATCAATTGATTAAGTTAATTTAGCAGTTAACGAGATTAATAATCCAATAGTAAATAGAAACAAAACGGAAAACTAGAATAACTATCAAAAACAACTCCTAACAGATCTGGGGTCACGAGTCTAGAGCCTCTAATACAACTGAGTAGCAAAATCGAAACATAAAAGGAGTCTAGGATATGAAATCAACAGGGATAGGAGGAGGAGTCGGGTCCTGCGGACGCCAGGCAACTACCTCGACAACTCCTGATATAATCTGGAGAGCAGCGACAACTCTACTAAGCCTTCGAAATAGCTGTATCTGCACACATGGTGCATGGAGTAAAGTGAGTACTCCAACTCAGTGAGTAATAACCATATATAATGACTGAAGAAATGAATTCACGAAATACCACAATGTAAAGCTATAACTAACAATTCAGCATAATTAACGGTGAATGGCAACAAAACAAATGACAGGTAGAACAGATAAATATCAATGCATGAATGCAATGCAATGCACATGACCGTTGCGGCGCGCAGCCCGATCCATTTGGGTACCCGCGCTTACTGTGGGGGTTCAGACTCCGGAGGGGCTCCTACAGCCCAAGCGCAATATCATCATATTATCGTTGCGGCGTGCAGCCCGATCCAATCTCAGTCCAGAACATGCATGTAAGTCACTCAGGCAATGTTAGGTAATAGCTCACAGCTCCAAACGTCAAAAAATGTAGTTTAACTTTTAAACCTTAGAAATATGACTGAACATTTCAAAATAGTGTTTAACTCAGGACTGAAATCATTTAACATGCCAAGTATCATGGAAAACAGTGGTAATAATCCCTAAAGGATTCAAATAATCGGCACACAGCCCAAATATACTTATAAAATCCAAGTAGGATGTTTAACAACCAATCTCTAGTCAAGAACACAGTATGACCATCACTCGGGACGGACTAAGTCATAGTTCCCAATCACAAACGATCCCGCACTCGTCATGGAGTACGTGTCTCGCCTCAATATAGCGTCACCGTGTGATACACTGGGGTTTCAAACCCTCAGGTCATCATCTACATCTATTACTCACCTCAAGCCGGCCACAAGTCTAGCTCGCCAAGCCTTTTCCCTCGAATCGACCTCCTCGCGCGTCAAATCTGATCAAAACCATAAGGAACACATTACAATAGGCCAAAGAAACATAACCCAATCGAAAATACTCGAAAAACATCGAAAATTACGAAGTTGGCAAAACCCGAGCCCCGAGCCCACTTCTCAAAAAATTATGAAATTCACGTCACCGGATTCCTCGTCTTGCCACGAGTCCATACATATCAAATTTACCAAAATCGGAGTTCAAATGCCCTTTCAAATCCCAAATTTTCATTTCAAAAATCCAAGCCCTAGTTCTTCCAATTTTTACCCAAATTTCCAAGAATTAAAGGTTGATTCTTCAATAAAATGACGTTTCTGGGTCACGAGACTTACCTCCAATCAATTCCTGTCAAAATCCTCTTTAATCTCTACCACAAAGCTCTTAAGGCGGTTAACAATGGAGGAAAAATGAATAGACTTACGGATGAAATAATAATATAAAACCCTTCTGCCCAGCGACTTTTGCTTATGCGGTCCCGCTTCCGCTTATGCGGATTTTCATTCAAAATTCAACTTCTGCCTTTGCGACTCATTTTCCTCCTCTGCGGATTACCAAAGATCGCTTCTGCAGTTATTCACTCACTCCTGCGGACCGGCTGATGCGAAAAGGGTCCGCTTCTGCGGAACTACTCTACCATACCACCGACCGCTTATGCGATGACTCACCCACTTCTGCATAACCACTTCTGCGGTCCATTTCCGCAGAAGTGGAAATACTAGATGACAACAACAACAGACCTGAAAAACACTTCAAAACTCTCGTTTAACCACTCGAATTCACCTCGAGGCCCCCGGGACCTCACCCAAAAACACCAACACATCCTAACACCTCATTCAAACTTGTTCCAACCCTCAAAACACATCAAACAACGCTAAAACCATTAAATCACATCAGATTCAAGCCTAAGTTTCTTAAAAACTTCCGAATTGCGCATTCGATCAAAAACCCAACCAAAACAGCTTCGAACGACCTGAAACTTTACACACATATCCAAAATCACCTACGGAGCTACTGCAATTTTAGAAATTCCATTCCGACCCTCGGATCAAAATCTCACCTATCAACAGGATTTCGCCAAAATACTAACTTCGCCAATTCAAGACTAATTCTACACCGGAGCTCCAAAATCACTTCTGATCATGCTCCTAAGTCACAAATCACCTCTTGAAGCTAACCGAATCACCGAAATTCACATCCGAGCCCTCTAACTCATAAGTCAACATCCGGTTGACTTTTCCAAACCAAGCCTTCCTTCAAGAAACTAAGTGTCTCATTTCCTATCAAAACCAATCCAATTCAACTCTAACACAACCAATGTCGATAATGAAACATGAAAAAGCAATAAATGGGGGAAACGGGGCTGTAATACGTGAGACAACGAGTCGGGTCATCACACTTATGAATCCAGCTTGAAATGGTAGCTAGATTCATCTTTATTCTTTACGAATTGCTTCCTTCATTCTTCCTTGATTTCAGATAATCTTGGCGAATTGTGCATAATCTTCTGGATTTGCTTGCCGTGATTTTTTCTCTTCCCATTCTTGCATACTTGAGGATATTGGACAATGCTGATTGATTGGATTTCATTCTTCTTAGGCTAATTGATTTATTCTCCATGCAAGGTTCAAGATACATAGCCGTTGAGTAGATCTTCATTCCTTTTTGTAATATTGTTGCTCACCAGAATCTACATACAAGAATATATCATTAGTCAAAACTTCTTTAGGGTTATTGATCATTATTAAAATTCTCAACTTAACAATCTCTCCCTTTTTCATGATGATAATAATCTAAAAAGAGTTTGACTAATTTATGGATGCATCCTTTTTCAAGTGTGCTCCCCCTGTCTTCAAACTGGTTATTGTGTCTTAGTTTTGAACTTTCTTGAACATTTGAACCTATACTCTTTTTTATTTCTTTCCCCCGTTGACATCAATCGAAAAGAGCAAGAGAAACAATTTGCAATAATAGTACTAACTAAGCAGGCAAAAATTATTTACAGCTAAGCAGCTATAGTGAGAATAATCGACTATCATGCTCATCCAAGACACAACTAAAAGAAATAGTCTTAAACCACCACATAAAACACAAATTAAAAAGATTGTCTTAAACATCCCAAACACTTAATTTCTTTCAAGGAAATACTTCAGGGTGTTGATCACTTTAGTACAGAAGATTTCATAAGAGGCATCAATATCTTTGGTGACGTTGGTTAGCTTCTCAGTGACATCCTGCATGGTCCTAATTCCTTGTGGCTTGGAGAGTGATCCTTAGCTTAGCCACGTCTGCTCTAGCTTACTTGGTTACTTCCCTGATCTTCTCCACCAGCTACTGCATAGAGGTTAGTAATTCCTTGATACTTGCAATGTTTTGCTACATCAACATTAGCTGGTCTATGGAAGAGGATTTGTTGGCTTCAGATTTGATCCCCCCACTGCTTTGAGTAGGGATAAACTCTGGTGCTTTGTCTTTCTTAAGCCAAGTTCCCTCAATCAAGGTATACTCCATCATGGCAAAGGCAGTCTTGTCATAGGTGTTGGAGATAGTTTTAGTAGCATAGAGTAATAGATCTACTTTCATGATTTTCAAGATATGAGAGATTAGTAAACCATAGGGCAGGCTGCTCGTAGAAGATGAAACATCCCTGATACTTTCAAGCATGTACTAACATACCCAGGCAAACCGATTGATAGTTTTACCATTTACCAAATAATACAGAACAAATACATCTCTGAGAGACAGAGTACTCAATAAACCAGTACAGGGTAGCAAAGTGGTTGCAATAATATAGGTTAGAACACGATGTTCAAATTTCAAGTTTTTGGTCCTATATCGGTGGGGAGGGTGAGGAGAGGGTTTCAGACAATACACTCTTGTCCTCTTCAAAAGATACTTCAAAATTTTTTGGCCAGGAATGCTGCACAAAAAAATTATACCCAACAAACTTTGTAGCTAAGAGTTTCTCAAACTGATAAGAATCAAGGATAATACAAGTTCGTAAGACCATGGATTCTAGATCGCCTTTATCATTTACAAATATATTTGCATAAAACATATGCACAGGCTCTTCATAGACAGTATCACCAACAGTAGAAAGTAGAGAGACAAGTTTTTGAGTTTCTAAATTAGACAAAACATCATAGTGAGAGTTTTGCATAGACTTTAAACTCACAGTGCGGCCAAAAGCAATCGACTTTGCTTTGAAGGCAACAAACTATCCTTCTCATCAGGGCAATAGAAATTCATCTTTTCTTCAGGACCAAACTCTACACTTTGAGTTTTTCCCCTTTTCTGAGAAGATTGTTTGGGATGGACTCCATCGGCTGTTTTCCTGCCCTCTTTTGGGAGATGAGGCTGTCTTCTTGAGAGTCACTCGAATCTTCATATGTCAGAAGATAATTTGTGCCTTCGGAGGATTCTATATCAACAGGGTCATCTTTGATTTTCTTGAATCGATGGCTTCTTCTGGGTATGGAGGAGAAAGGAGAGGGTTTGGTTTTAGCCATGAGTAAAAGAAAAAAAAAAGATAGGAGTTTGGTTTTTTTTAGAGAATGGGAGATATATTGAGGGAAAAGGGGTTAAAAAGGATTAGAGAGGTCGTCTCGGTTCTCGAAGAGATGTATGAAAGGCAACTGAAAAGTTGCCTTCTACAAAACCCACCGTCAGTTCACAGTAAATGCATGTATAGACTAATCAAGTACTTAAGAGATTTGGGGGGGGGGGAATTACAATATATATGGAAATAAACTAAAACAACTATGTAAAGTATTAAACTCGGTTATGAGGGAATTGTACAGATACCAACTTTGTTCCAAAGGGGAAAAAATCTTTCTTCAAGTAAAGGTTTTGTAAAAATATCCGCTAACTGATTTTAAGTATTTACAAATTTTGACACAATATCTCCTTGAACAATATGATCACGTATAAAATGATGCTTAATCTCAATATGCTTAGCCCTAGAATGATGCAAAAAAATTTTTGATAAACAAATAGCACTGGTATTATCACACATAATAGGAACATAGCTGAGACATAAATCATAATCTAACAGTTGATGCATGATTCATAGTACTTGTGTGTAGCCGTTCCCTACTGCCAAATATTCCGCTTCTGTGGTATATAGAGCCACACATCTTTGTTACTTGTTGTGCCAGGATGTAAGAGATTTTCCAAGTAATTGGCACGTTCCACTTCTGCTTTTTCCATCAATTTTATCTCCTGCAAAATCTGCATCTGAAAAGCCTTTAAGATTAAAACTTTCTAAACTTTCATACCATAAACCATAGTCGAATGTCCCTATAAAAATCTGATAATACGGTTAACAATAATCAAGTGAGATTTTTTAGGAGCTGACTGGTATCTAGCACATTTGCAAACGCTAAACATAATATCTATTCGACTAGCTGTAAGATAGAGTAGGGAGCCTATCATACCTCGATACATTATTTCATCAACACTCTTACCGTCTTTGTCTTCATCCAAAGTAGTTGATGGACTCATAGGTGTTCCTGTGGCCTTTGCATTAGACATACCAAACTTTTTGATAAGTTCTTTCGTGTATTTTGTTTGACTAATGAAGATCCCTTTTTGTACTTGCTTGATTTGAAGTCCACAGAAGAAATTTAGTTCCCCCATCATACTCATTATAAATTCTCCTTTCATGATGTTCGAGAAATCTTTGCACAAAACAGGGTTAGTACTGCCAAAAATAATATCATATACATAGATTTGTACAATTAAATTACCTAGATGTCATGACCCAAACTGTAGGGCCATGACTAGCACCTGACCATACTTGCCGAGCACCAACGTACATTTTATCTAACCTTCTTTATTATCTTTTAGGGTTGACGAGATCCATATAAATTGTAGACATGGATCATGGACAACCAACAATAAAAGATGATGGCATGAACATACATAACATGGGATGACTAGACAAACAAGAAACTATATATAAGGTACGAGCTACCACGCTACCATGAAATACTATACAACAAAAACCAGCCGACAAGGCATACCAAACTATACATGAGTCGACACCTGTCCATAAGCCTCTAAAGAAACATAAGTACTGCAACATTGCCGGAAAAGGGCCCCGACATACCCATAATGTCTATAACAAAAATGCATACCAAGACCACGGCAAGTCCGAAGAAGGGATCTCGCCAATCACCGCTGAATTGGACATCCTACTATGGTGGGGGAGCTGCGCTTGCTTGTCTATCAGGACCTGCAACACAACATGTAGCATCCATAAATAAAAGGACATCAGTACAATTAAAGTACTGAGTATGTAAGGCAAGGAATCATAAGTAAGAACAGTAATATAAGCAGGGATAAAGAATATACAACCTGTAACATCTGGGTACCTCTGAGGGCTACTGACATGAAATGCATGATACATATGTATATATACATAAACTTTTAAAACATATACCTTTGTGGGAATCATCATCATCATATCATACCCGACCGTAATAAGCTCGGTAAAAACGTACCCGGCCATCATAAGGCTCGGTAGAATCGTACTCGACCACGTGGAGCTCGGTAAAACCCAATTGGTCAGTGGTTGCATAATTGGTGTCATACCCGGCCGAATATAGCACGGCTTGGTATAGTAAAATAGATACATATATATAATGCATGCTCGACTCGTGGAATCACATTTTAAACCTTTTGGAGTGACATAAGGTTGGTATCCTCTGTACACGTTATTAGGACTAACTCTTCACCATGAACCTTATAAGAATGAGGAAGTCCTAACAACATTGATAACATAAGAAAGTCATGCAAAAGAAGGAAAGGGATAGCTTCACATACCTTGAATATACTGCCCCAATCTCAAGCTATGCAATTGTCACGACTCCTTAGTTTTTAGACAGAAAGAACAACTCCAATTTGACCTTAATTGTCCATGAAATATCCCTCAATTGGTGCCACAACAACAAGGAAGCGAAACTAGCAATCAAGTAGTTTTTTTTTGGCACTAGAATCACCTTAGAAGGTTTAAAACCACCTGGGGTTGATATTAAGAAATTGAGGAAGTATTTACAGAACATAAACCCCTTAAAACAACCTCCCACATGAGCTGGAACAACACAAAAATGAGCAACAACAAGAAGAACAAGAAACTTACTTGTTCCACGGGATTCCCAACACTTGATTTATGTTGTTTGCCCTTTGTTTGGGTCTTGAATCTTGATAGAACCTTGAGATGGTGTTTCTAGGGTTCTAAGGTCTGAATATAGTGAAAAAATGACTTAAAACGGGTTGGAGGCATCATATATATATATATATATATATATATATATATATATATTCTTGAACCGCCTAAGTGGGCCCCATAGAGATGTGCTTCCGCAGTCTTGTGAAAATGTAAATATCTCTCTACTCCGAGATTATATCGACAAACGGTTTAATACGTTGGAAACTAGACTCATAGATCTTCAATTTGGTGGGTATATCACCCCATAATTCTAAGTAAATTGGGAGTAAATCTTAGTAAAATTTCACATAATGTTTAAGTAAAATTATGAACTTAAGTTGCGACAACTTTTGTCGACTTTTGTCTCATAACTTGTTTGACTTCAACACTTATGATACGGATATTATATGATTCAAATACCTTAAAACAATACCTCTTGATTGTATTAAGAACCTCTAGGTTTACCCAAAAATACGACTGACAATATCCTTGATTCGTTTAACTTCTAATACTTGTTAACCACCCTTATACACCTTTGTATCATTTAAGACCAATATGATTAACTTCTTATCATCTTAAAGATAATCTCTTCATGGATTTATGTCGACTACCTTATGGTATGCGCTAACATATGTGAATATGGGTTGTAACACCCTCCCCCCCCTCCCCCCAAGAACATTCGTCCTCAAATGTAAGGGTTTATGGGGAGTCCAAATCATCGTGTATTCCAATGGAAATTTCCGGTAGATTTTCCCCTATAAAATGGTCACTAGCCAAAATTGCAAGCATTTAAGCCCAAAGTATGGCCTCACAAGGTTATATAAATCATAATGGATATGTACATTATCTGCATATCCCCATTTTATATTAAGGAAGAGTATTCTCAAGTTATTGCTTACCTCATAGAGCCGTTTCACCTTCTAATGTATCCTGCGTTCCACCAGTATCCTTATTATCTTGATTCTGGAATAGGTAAGGGTATATAGACTTCATCTCCTCTTCTGCTTCCCATGTCATTTCTTCCATATTCTTGTTACTCCACAATACTTTGACGGAAGCTACATCTTTTGTTCTCAGCTTGCGGACTTGTCTATCTAATATAGCCACTAGCACTTCTTCATATGATAGGTCCTCTATAACTTGTATATCTTTGATAGGGATGACCCGAGAAGGGTCTCCAATACATTTCCTCAACATAGATACATGGAATACCAGATGGAAAAATTCCAATTCGGATGGCAATTCTAACTCATAAGAAACTGTCCAATTCGTCGAACAATTTTGTACAGATCGATATACCGCGGACTCAGCTTACCCTTCTTACCAAAACGCATAACACTCTTCATGGGCAAGATCCTCAGGAAAACCCAATCACTAACCTCAAACTCCAGATCATGATGTCGGACATCAGAATAAGATTTTTGCCTGCTTTGTGCCATCTTCAATCGCTCCTGTATCATTTTCACCTTCTTAATGGCTTGGTGAATCAAATCTAGCCCATATAATTCTGTTTCATCGACTTCGAACCATCCAAGTGGTGACCTACATCTCCTCCCATATAGTGCCTCGTACGGAACAGTTTTAATACTAGAATGGTAGATATTATTGTAGGAAATTTCTATGAGTGGAATATGGTCATCCTAATTCCCTTTGAAATCTAGAACACATGCTCGTACCATATCTTGAAGTGTCTGAATGGTACGTTCAGCCTGTCTGTCAGCCTGTTGATGAAATGCAGTGCTGAGATTTACTTGTATGCCTAAACCTTTATGAAAAGACCTCCAAAAGTTAACCGTAAATTGAGCTTCTCGGTCTAATATAATAGATATCGTCACACCATAAAGCCTAACAATCTCCTTGATATATAACTTGCATAATCTTCAGTCGTGTAAGTTGCTGGCAGAAAATGGGCACATTTTGTAAGTCGATCAACTATCACCTAGATGGAGTCAAACTTATGATAAGAGCGAGGTAATGCAATAATGAAGTCCATATTAATCACCTCCCATTTCCAGGTCGAAATATATTCTGAAGCAATCCACCAGGTTTCTGATGTTCTATTTTTACTTGTTGACAATTGGGACACTGGGCTACAAATTCTACAATAGACTTCTTCATGTTATCCCACCAATATTGCTCCTTAACATCATGATATATCTTTGTCGAGCCAGGATGGATGGAATATCGGGATTGATGAATCTTATTCATAATCTTCTCTCGCAACCCTGCAATATTAGGCACACATAATCGACCCTAGTATCTCAGTGCCCCATCTCCTCCGATCTCAAAATCCATAATTTTACACTGCTGAATGCTCTCTCTCAATCGTACTAAGATAAGATCTACATATTGTCGTGCTTTTACCTCGTCTACCAAAGATGATTGTGATGTTTTGTGTACAGTAACACCTCCAGTATCAGAGTCTAACAATCTAATTATCATATTGGCTAGCTGATGAAGCTCTTTAGTCAACCCCTGTCTACCTACCTCAATGTGTACTAAGCTTCCCATTGACTTATGACTGAGAGCGTCTACCATAATATTGGTTTTACCAGGATGGTACAATATCTCGATGTCGTAGTTTTTCAGTAATTCAAGCCACCTAAGCTGCCTCAAATTCAACTCCTTTTGCTTAAAGATGTATTGTAAACTCTTGTGATCTGTGTAGATGTCAACATGGACGTCGTATAAGTACTGCCACCATATCTTCAAAGCATATATTACTGCAACCAATTCCAAATCATAGGTTGGATAAATCTTCATGCTTCTTCAATTGTCTTGATGCATAAGCAATCACCTTCCCACGCTGCATCAATACGCACCCCAAACCTATACCTGAAGCATCACAATATACCACATAATCTTCTGTTCCTTCTGGGAGAGTGAGCACTGGCGCAGATGTCAATCGATTCTTTAACTCCTGAAAACTATGTTCACAAGCGTCAGACCACTGGAACTTTGTAGCTTTCTGTTTTAGCATAGTCAATGGTGCTGATATAGAGGAAAACTCTTCAACAAATCGCCTATAATATCCTGCTAGCCCCAGGAAGCTGCAGACTTCTGATGGTGTTGTAGGTCTCGGCCAATTCTTTACTGCATTGATCTTCTGAGTGTCGACACTAATACCCTTGTCAGATATCACATGGCCAAGGAATGCTACTGAGTTCAACTAGAATTCACATTTAGAGAGCTTAGCATATAGCTTACGATCCTAAAGCATCTGTAATACTATCCGCAAGTGGCCCGCATGTTCTTTAGAAGTATTTTTGGAAGCTCATTCATTGCATTATGTACAATGGAAGTCATGCAAAAGAAGAAAAAAGATCGCTTCACATACCTTTTATATACTACCCCAATCTCAAGCTATGCAATTGTCATGACTCCATAGTCTTTAGACAGAAAGAACAACTCCAATTTGACATTAATTGTCCATGAAATATCCCTCAAATGCTGCCACAACAACAAGGAAGCAAAACTAGCAATCAATTAGTGTTTTTTGGCACTAGAATCACCTTAGAAGGTTTAAAACCACCTAGGGTTGATATTAAAAAATTGAGGGAGTATTTACAGAACATAAACCCCTTAAAACAACCTCCCACATGAGCTGGAACAACAGAAAAATGAGTAACAACAAGAAAAATGAGAAACTTACTAGCGTCATGGGATCCCCAACACTTGATTTGTGTTGTTTGCCCTTTGTTTGGGTATTGAATCTTGAGAGAACCTTGAGATGGTATTTCTAGGGTTCTAAGGTCTGAATATAGTGAAAAAATGACTTAAAATGGGTTGGAGGCATCATATATATATATAAAAATGTCTTAAACCGCCTAAGTGGGCCCCAAAGAGAGGTGTTTGGCGCATTCTTGCAAAAATGAAAATATCTCTCTACTCTGAGATTGTATCAATAAACGGTTTAATGCGTTGGAAACTAGACTCATAGATTTTCAATTTGGTGGGTATCTAAATCCATAATTCTAAGTAAATTGGGAGTAAATCTTAGTAACATTTCACATAATGTTTAAGTAAAATTATGAACCTAAGTTGCGACAACTTTTGTCGACTTTTGTCTCATAACTTGTTTGATTTCAACACTTATGATACGGATATTATATGATTCAGATACCTTAAAACACTACCTCTTGAGTGTATTAAGCACCTCTAGGTTTACCCAAAAATACGGGTGACAACATCCTTGATTCGTTTAACTTCTAATACTTGTTAACCACCCTTATACACATTTGTATCATTTAAGACCAATATGATTATTTCTTATCATCTTAAAGATAATCTCTTTACGAATTTATGTCGACTACCTTATGGCATGAGCTAATATACATGAATATGGGTTGTAACACCATAAATGATCGTTTGATAAAAAGAGTGGTATTGATATTACCTCTGTCGAATCCATGTTTGACCAAAAATGAACTTAGCCTTTCATACCAAGCTTTAGGAGCTTGATTTAGGCCCTACAGTGCTTTGGACAATTTGTAGACATGATTTGGAAAGGATTCATTTATAAATCCTGGAGGTTGCTTAACAAAGACTTCCTCATAGATGAATCCATTTAAGAAATCACTTTTCACATCTATTTGAAATAGTCTGAAACATTTATGAGCAACATAGGCTAATAGAATGCGAATTGATTCTAACATGGCAACATGGGCTAAGGTCTCCTCGTAATCACTTCCCTCTTGTTGTGAATAACCTTGTGCAATTAGTCTGGCTTTATTTCGCACGACTTGTCCAGATTCATTCAACTTATTTCTGAATACCCATTTTTTCCAACAATGGATGCATTTGGTGGCTTAGGGATGAGTTCCCATACCCTATTTTTCTCAAATTGAACAAGTTCTTCCTTCATTGCAGTTATCCAGCTTTTGTCTCCAAGTGCATTGTCCACTTTTTTTGGTTCAAACTGGGATATGAGAGCAATATTCGATGTCTGCTTTAGTGATCTTCTAGTTTTCATTCCCTCATGAGGATCTCCAATGATATACTTATGTGGATATCCAGGCTCACTTTTCCATTCATTTGGGACAACTAATGTTGGCTCTTTTTCAACAGAATTTGTTGGATCAATTGTAGAAGACTCCTAATTTTCTGTAAGACTGTTAGTCGACTAATCTTGCTGATCAGTCATTTCTCCAGGAATGATTTCACCTGTATTGATAGACTTTGGAACTATATAAATTTCCTTATCTTCAGGAAGTTGATCTTTCTTCATGTGAGGGTTAGTATCCACAAAACAACATGTATAGATTCTTTAATGGATAAACTACGCTTGTTAAAAACTCTATATTCTCTACTAGAGGGAGAGTATCCAAGAAAAATACCTTTATCACTTTTGAGATCAAACTTACCAAGATTGTCTTTTCCATTATTGTGTATAAAGCATATGCAGCCAAAAGGATGGAAATAACTTATGTTTGGTTTTTTTCCTCTCCATAGTTTATATAGAGTCTTCTTGAGTACAGGTTGAATTAGGCATCTGTTGATGATGTGACATGTTGTGCTTAAAGCTTCTGCCTAGAAGTGGTGTGGAAGAGAATTTTCCACAATCATGGTTCTTGCTATATCTTGCAAGATTCAGTTTTTACATTCCACCACTTCATTTTGTTGTGGAAATATTGGAGATGAAAAGTTGTGAGAGATCCCTTGATCATTGCAAAAGTTCTCAAATGATTTGCTTTCAAATTCTCCTCCATGATCACTTCTTGTGGAGGAAATGTAGTAACATTTTTCCCGCTGCTCTTTCTTGCAAAAGACTTCAAAGTTTCTTAATACCTCATCCTTGTAACTTAGAAAAATAACCCAGGTGAATCGAGAAAAATAATCCACTATAACGAATTCATACTTTCTACCACCTATGCTAGCAGTTCTAGTAGGCCCAAAAAGATCCATATGCAGTAGTTGAAGGGGCTTTGTAGTAGAAACAATGTTTTAGACATTAAAAGAGGATCTGGTTTGTTTTCCTAGTTAACATGCATCACAAATTTGATCTTTTGAAAAATCTAGTTTTGGAAGATCAATGACAATATCATTTTTGGAAAGTTTATGAATAGTATGCTTACTGGCATGACCAAGTTTTCTATGCCATACCCAAGGGTCATCAATGATAAAAGCTAGACAGATTTGATTACCAAAACTATCTAGGTTACAAATAGTGTAGACATTTATGTTCCTATTTCCAGAGAGAATAACTTTACCTGAGTCATCTTCAATAAACCAACCATGTTTTTTAAAACGAACCTCGTAGTCATTGTCACATAGTTGACTAATACTGAGAAGATTGTAACCAAGTTCATCAACAAGGTATACTTCGTCTACATCGCATGTTTAGCTGAGAGGAACCCTTCCAGCTCCAATTACATTTTCTTTTGATTTATCTCTAAAGGTAATTGTTCCTCCATCTAGTTTGGTGACCGTGTTGAATAATTTTTTTTCACCAGTCATATGTCTAGAACACACACTCTTAAGATATCATTTTTCTTTTCGATTCTTCTTGTGGTGTTCCTGCAAAAAAAGATTACTTGTTTTTAGGTACCCACGCCTGCTTGGGTCCTGAATGGTTAGAGCTCTGAGTATTTGCTTGATTAGAAGATTTAGGTTGCCAAACCCATCTCCTGTTGTTCTTGAATCTGCAATGGTTAGAAGTGTGGCCAAGTTTTCCGCAATAAAAGCAAGAAGGGTTATTGGGATTTTCAGAGCCTCTTTCTTCTCTAATTCTACTCCTACGTTGGTTAGTGTTGTGACCATTTTTTCAACAATAAGAGCATGCAATAGGATTTTTAGTTCTAATCAAAGATGTATGAGGAGTAATCTGATTTGATTTAACAGAACTATGACTGGTGGATCGCAGTCCATTCCGTTGAAGTTGAAGTTTATTAACTATATCTTGAAACATATCTTGCTCAATTTCACATACTTCCAACTTCGAAGCCCAGACTTTATTTTCTCTTTTTGATTTTCTTGTGTTCATTTAGAAATCTCTCAGTATCTACAAGAGCAGTATCAACAAATTCTTGGAGTTCATAACAATTAGGACATGTAGGAAGATGTACCTTATTGGTTCCTTTATCTGTCATAATACCAAGTCCGCCTAAGTCCTCTTCCTCACATGTTCCTTCGTCTGCCATTAGTCCAAGTTCACCTAAGTCCTCATTGCTATCTTCTTTTATAGCCATGAAACACATATTTGTAATTTCTTAATGGTCAGATTCTTCTTCATCACTCCAAGCTCCAATGGACTTCTTCTTTTGAAAGTTCCTACTGAGTTTCTTCTTTAGTTTAGGGCATTCAACTTGAATATGTCCATATTTTCCACATTCATAGCATCTTCTATCATTTTTATCTTTATCATTATTCGTCCTTCCTTTTCTGAAGTTTGATTTACCTCTCCTGCTATTTCTGTTTTTCCTCATCATACTTGTTACAACTTGAAAGAGCATAGCTATGTTTTCATCCTACTGTCCTCCTTCCTCTTGCTCTTCATTTTTTGGTTCAGCCACAGACTTTGAATGCAACTGTCTTCTTCTTTTCTTGTTGAATCTGTCTATCTAAGTGAGTTTTTTCAAAAGCAATTAGATCACCTCTAAGTTCATCATACGATATTTTGTCAAGATCCTGACATTCTAAGGTAATGACTTTGGGTAGCCAAATTGTGGGACGACTTCTTAGAATTTTTCTGACTTGTTCTCCGCTTTTAATTGGTCTCCCAAATGATTTTAAGTCTCCAAGGATTTTTGGATAACATTTCCTCCACTGATTCTCCATCCTTCATTTGAAATAATTCATAATCTCGAACTAAGAGATTAATCCTTATTTCTTTCACTTTATTGGTTCCTTCGTATGTGACCTCTAATTTATCTCACATTTCCTTTACAGTTTCACAGCTTGATATCTTCTCATATTCTTCTCCACTACTAGCATTGTACATCAGATTTTTTGCTTTAGCATTCATTGTTATAACGGCCTATTGTTCTTCAGTATAGTCATCTAAATTCAGAGGATCAGATGATACTATGACTTGACCATTTTCGTCCTTCTTTGTTGGAATTGGAAGATCTTCCTTTTTGATCAGGCGCCAAACTTTAATGTCATATGACATAGTATATGTTTCCATACGTACTTTCCAATGAGAAAAGTATTGGCCATTGAAATACGGAGGTCATACTTGAGAAGTTCCTTCTTAAAATAGCACTCTAACGACTGTATTTGATCCCATGATCTTTTCCTCACTAGCTGTTAAGTAAAATTTGTGAGCCTTACTCGGATACCAATTGAAAGTACAGGGGGGAGGGGGAGGTGTAGGGGGGATGAATTGTAATCGATTAAAAAATCTTAGTTGACTAAGTCTAAGTTTAATCGACTAGACTTTGCACGGTGAATGATTTTAGTGAAAGTGAATTGAAAGAGCAGAAAGATAAAGAAGACGCAACAGTTTTTATACTGGTTCAGTACCACTGCGGTACCTACATTCGATTCCCTTGGGTCACAAGGGTTCCCTTAGCTCTTGGATAAATGTTTACAACAATGATGGTTTTAGTACGTTCACCACCAACGATATACAACAATAGTGATTTTTGCGATGTTGACACAACTCTCGTTTGTGTTCTAATTCTTTCTATCTTTTGTGACACTTGCAGACTCAAGAATACAATGTTTTTACTAAGAACTAGAAAGGCTTAGAAACAAATTGTGTAGTTGCGTGCCTTTCAATGTTCTTCTACTTTTTCCTTTATAGCTTTATGAGTCTTCTGCTTCCTTTTCTTTTGGGATTGTATTGCAGCAATTCTAGAAGCCCTTTCCTTGTGAGGCATATGCATCTAAGATAAAAACCCAAGGTTAGCCTCATGAATCCAGCTTGAATTGGTGGCTAGATTCATCTTTATTTCTTACCAATTGCTTCCTTCATTCTTCCTTGATTTGAGATAATCTTGGTGAATTGCTTAGAAACAAATTTCCATTTAGAAAATCTAAGAATGAATCATTGATAATTCGCCAGGTCATTGATACAAAATATATTTGCTTCCTTCATTCCAATCTTGGCTTGAGCTTCTGCAGAATCTTCTGGATTTGATCGTTGGTCGTGATTTGTTCTCTTCCCATTCTTGCGTACTTGAGAATTTTGGACAAAGTTGATTGATTGGCTTTCATTCTTCTTCGGCTAATTGATTTACTTTTCATGTAAAGCAAGGTTCAAGATACATAATCGTTGAGGAGATATTCTTTCCTTTTAGCAATACTGTTGCTCACCAGAATCTGCATGCAAGAATATATCATTAGTCAAAGCTTCTTTAGGGTTATTGATCATTATTAAAATTCTAAACTTAACACGCTCAACCTACCAGCTGAGGGGAATATGTTTCACTAGCGAAGCTTACTCATCTCGCTATTAAATCTAGCCCCAAATTAAACGAAACGATTTTTGTTATTAAAGAAAAACAAAAGAAAATTAAGAGAGATTTTATCCATGTGATCTTCAATACCAATTATATTACTCTACATTATTATCAACCTTACGTTCATGATATTCCAATTTAATTGCTGAAGAAAATTTCTGGAAAGAACTTTTGAATAAATAGTAAGACTTATAACGAGAATTAGTCGAAACCTATTCAAGATTGAACTTTCATAGTACTCATATGTTACAGCTTTTTTCCATTTCACCAGTGTCTGTCAAGACTATCCTCTTGAGCTTGGCAATAGTTTGCAGAGGTCCCTATTTAGAGAGGGGCTAAAAATTCAATGTCAAAATCAAGGTCCCTATTTACAGAGATCGAATTCGGGGCCAACAACTTTTTCCTCGGGTCTTTTGCTCCCACGACAACCTTTTTAGAGAGAAAAAAATCAATATAGCTGAGCGGAATTGTTTGGGATTGAGGTATAGTTGTTATTTTTCTAAGTTCGTCTCCATCCAATATTTTATTATAAATAAATTGCTATAACAAATAAGTCAACTACAAACACAAAGCATATCTTAGAAGCTGAAGAAATCTATGAACTTTCTCTGTTCCACATGCAATAAGATCTGTGCGTACTTTTTGAGCTCCTATGAACCCTCTAGTTCATTAACAGTGTAAAACCAAACAGTACCAGAGTGGTAAATATCAAATAATAATTTTGTCCAACATCACTTGCTGATTTACAACTATCCAAGTATGATTCCTCAAGTCCAATCACTTACTAGGGGATCAAACACTACAGAAGCACATTCTGTGTACACCATGGAAAGAACACAAATCACTTTCAAACAGTGATATTACCGTTAAGGGAAAGCTTCTGTGCAACATCACGATCCCTTGGCCAACTTTTGCGCAGTCATGAGGCTTTTTGTCAACCAGATTGCTGTCTCTCTAGACGACATTCCTTCATCCCCAAATGGTTTCAGCACACCTGCAAGCTCATCGATCTTTTCCTGCTTAAGTAGTCGTGCACAAACCTCCAAAAGAGACTCTAAAGCTTCAGCTCTTTGTTGAGTAGGATTCCCCCAATCATCTTTGCGCTCGTTACTAGCTAATGCGGCTAGTGACTTGAGCTGTGAAACCTTATCATCCAGTGCTTGAAGAGCATCTTTCTTAGCCTGTTTCGTGTCACTAACCATTGATGCTTTCTTTTCTAGCTCATCTTTATGTACAAGTGGACCGTTGCTTTCAGTTGACATACAGTCAATAGCAACTTCTCTAGTCTCACTACCATTTTCAGTATCAGTGGCATAGCACCTTGGTTCTGCCACGGAATCTGGTTTTGCCGGCTGCGAATTTGATGAAGTGCTTTCTTCATCAAAGCACCATGTTTTAATGCTGCAGCTTTCACTAGCCAATGTAATTCCGCTAGGCTTTCCGGAGATACCTTCCACTACATTTATCTCAGCTTCCTCATTGTCTGCTGGACCGCTCGACACCTCAAGCTCTTTTGTTTCACAACTCTCCCTATCACACTCTTCAAATTGTTTAACATGCTCAGAAGAAGCATGCACTAGTTTCTCGGACCATGTTTTTGCCCTTGAACTGGAAGCGTTTGGTGTAGCCGTACTTCCCATTTGGAAGAGTCTCTCGGTTTGATCATCTCCATAGCAAACAGCTGCCTCAATTGTCTCCCCGCTTTTAGAATCCTCACTAGCTTGAGAGATCCTAACTGAGTAGCTTGTTGGATCAACTCTCTTAGTCTCAAGTTTGGCTTTGAACGTACTATAATTGTCTGATAAGTTCCTCGGCATTATGTTATCACTTTCATCAAAGTAAAGGACAGGTCTCTTCTCTTTTAGCTTCAACTGTCTGTCTCTGCTATCTTTAGGACTGCTAGATTTTCCAGGTGATGGTCTTGCTTTCTCTTTTGTGCTGCTTGGGGACCTCACTGGAAGAAACGCGGATGAAGGGTTGTGACACAAGAGGAGGTATGGTTGCAAATGTTGATGCCTTAACAACTCGGCAGCCTATAAGTTTAAGGTAAAAAAAGATATCAGGATGAATGATGAATCTCTATTTAATAACATTTGAACACATGCCGCTTGCACTCACCGTAGGTCTGTGTTCTGAATTTTTCCTTAGCATGCTCTTTATTATCTGTTTCCTGCACGCATTAAATATCTTTTTTCAATTGACTGATCTGTTTTATTTGTGGCGTGATGAGAAGTTGCAATGGTAGTAGGAAATAAGAAACACTTTTTAAGGTTGGTACAGAAACAGAAGATACGTACAAGGTAGAGGAGTATATAATCGGAAGTGGTGACAAAGAGCCCCGGTTTATTTTGTTCATAAGTCCAGTCTTGTCCTGTTGAATCCATATATCGTCAGCACATCATATAGAAAATATCATGATAAAGAATGTCTTTTTTCTTTTTCAGTAATAAGGATAATTTTTCAAAGTACTGTTTACAAAGTTCAGATAGCAGAAAGATCAACTAACAGGAGCTCTAAATGGTGGTTGATGTCCGGCAATCTCAAACATGCAGCATCCTAGAATCACGTCAAAATGTTATTCCTGTTTTAGGGACATGATGGAAAGAGCAGGAAATACATTACGTTGTCAACTTTCTTACCAAGCGACCATATATCAGATTTGTAGCCATAGGGTATACCAGCAAGGAGCTCAGGGCACATGTTGCTTGAAGTGCCAGCAGCCTGTTTTCAGCCAAGGAAATTGCATCAAATTTGTTTGGAAATTAAGGATTAGATGTACAACTCAGCATGTTTTTCTCAAATGTAAAAAGCTTGGTGTGTTGGAGTGAGCGCATTATAATATGTTTACCACATTATTTTATCCTTACAAGATGATTTCTACAACTGAAAAAAAAACAACTAATTGGTTTCCTCCGCGGTCGAGGGAGAAGGAATTTCTCTCTTGCTAAATAGATTTTACATTGAATCATTAGTGTAGGTGATAATAGTTGGTTGCCCGTAATTAAGAAGGTGCATTTTTCCACAACAGAAACTCATACCGAGGAAGCAAAGCCTTCTGCATCTATAAATTTTGCTAATCCAAAACCACCTGTGAAATGAAATGAATTTGATTATGGATAACAAAGGAGAAAACACACCCCAATCAAGCACTTGGTCTGGCATTCTTACCTAACCGGATGTCATTGGCCTTTGTGATGAATATGTTACATAGCTGAATGCAAAGTAGTTCATGTTAAAACATGTCATAGTAAAAAAGCTTTTCTATTTCACTGATTACAGCATGTCTTTACCTTAAGATCTCTATGATGAATGCGGTTGGAATGCAGATGCTCCAAAGCTAATAATAGCTGAGTCAGCCATTTGCAGAGTTTCTACAGAGGAACGGAAAACACAACAAAACAAACACATGCTTTGTTTTAAGCTACCAGGACGGCACAGAAAAGCTTCATAGGTATTGAGATGGCATCTAACTATACCTCTTCAGGAAAAAGCGCTCCTCTAGACTTCCTTATGATCTCTGCCCTGAAAACCGGAAAAAAAAATTGCCTCCATCCTTAGATTACACCAAAAAAGAAACTCTATAATCATCCTATTCATTTCTTGTTTTCAACTTCATTACTCCTTGGGCCCTATTTTAATGGCACCATTACTACAACAACAACAACAACAACCAAGTATAATCCCACTTAGTGGGGTCTGGGGAGGGAAGTGTGTACGCAGACCTTACCCCTACCCTAGGGTAAAGAGGTTGTTTCCAAATAGACCCTCGGTATCCTTCCCTCCAAAAACTTCCCACCTTGCTCTTGGGGAGACTCGAACTCACAACCTCTTGGTTGGAAGTGGAGGTTGCTTGCCATCAGAGCAACCCCTCTTGTCTTTTAATGGCACCATTACTACAACAACAACAACAACAACCAAGTATAATGCCACTTAGTGGGGTCTGGGGAGGGAAGTGTGTACGCAGACCTTACCCCTACCCTAGGGTAAAGAGATTGTTTCCAAATAGACCCTCGGTATCCTTCCCTCCAAAAACTTCCCACCTTGCTCTTGGGGAGACTCGAACTCACAACCTCTTGGTTGGAAGTGGAGGTTGCTTGCCATCAGAGCAACCCCTCTTGTCTTTTAATGGCACCATTACTATTTGGAGTCAATCCATTAATTCTTTGAAAGCAAATTTGTCAGCATTTTGAAAATATATACTTTAAAATATGTAAATATAAGTACATTTATGTAATTCCTAAATATGTACTATTTATTTTAAAATATTTAATTCACACAATAATTAGATGTGCTGCCTCCTCGTACTTTGATCCCTCCAATCTTCTTGATGTGGAGGGACTGTTTGTGAAGTCTGTCTTTCATTCTCCAGATACCTGAAAATGCTTACAGCAGAGGCTGGAAGCAGCCACAAATGCTTGGGAAAAGGTCACCTCTACAAACACATGTTAACCATATTGTACAAAAAAAATATAGACCGTGTCTGTGACGAAGAATTTTACTTAAGCATCGATTTTGCTTCCCTCATTTGGTTGGATGCTTTTGTTCTTTATTCTTATCTTGCACTATAAAATGGAGAGGATGGGGTACGCATATAAAAAAGTTAGCAAAATCAGGGATAACCACTCACATGTCTTCATCTTCACAATAATTGGTAACGGTGCATATACAGCTCCCCTGGAAAAGTCAAGCTTTTCTTGAGCGCAGCTTAAGTAGAAATAATTGCTCCTAAGAAGGATACTTGTTGCACTTTCAAATCCTATAATCACAAAACTGGTTAATATGATACCTTGTCCATCCAAGCATTTTTGTACTCCAAAATATATGGATGGCTTAATTTAGCTATCGCATTCATCTGCAACAGAAAAATAACTATCTATCATCAGATAGAAGAATATTCCCAAGCACATCACGTCACCAAGTTAAACTTTTGATATAATAAATTATAAGATGAGCTGAAGATTTTGTATGTAATGTGCTTGGATTCAAAAATCAAAAATAAGACTGAAGTAAGCAAGAGTGTCGGTAGTCCATACTGCCTATTCGTCAAAGTGAATATTTGGTTAAGATATGTATACTGCTTTGCATCCACATTATCCACTTTGAGATTAGGGTTATTCATGTAGGGAAAATCTTAGAAGTGCTTTAAAGATCGGAACTCATATCATATGAAGTTTGAAATGCGGTTAACATGGTAAAATAGATATAGAGCTTTTAGCCATCTGCTATGAGCCCTAAGATATGCGAGATTTTACAATTAAGCTATAAGAAGTTATGAACAATCCACTAAAATCTCACAAGTGAGGTCTGGGGAGGGTAATGTGTATGCGGCCTTACCCCTGCCTTAGAAATGCTGCTTCCGATAGACCATCGACTCAGGAAAAGCAAATTCACAGCATAGTCGAAAAGAAATACAATAATGGGTAAACCACGAAAAGGAAACAGAAACATGAAGAAGTACCAACAACAAGATAACAAGAAAATTGAAGCTACAAAACTAGTAGTAATACAAATCTATGTTTAAGGAAGTACAACAGTGCTATACATACTATGTTTAAGAAAAGGGCAAACTCCTGACTACCTACTAGCTTTCTAACCTAGTTCTCGACCTCTACATCTTCCTATTCAGGGTCATATGCTCACTAAGCTGCAGATGTGTCATGTCATGCCTTAATACCTCTCCCCAATACTTCTTTGGCCTACCTCTCCCATTCTTCAGACCCACCATGGTCAACCTCTAGCACCGTCATACTGGGGCATCTGGACATCTCTTTAACCATCTTGGTCCTGGTTCTTGCATCTTGTCCACCACGGGAGCCACTCTGACCTTATCCTGAATATCTTCATTACTAATTCTCTCTTAGTATGCCCAAACCTAAGTTGCACGGACTCGCCTATGTTGGTGTCGTACCCGTCTTGATACGGGACCGGGACGGGACCGGGGACGGGATACGTTCCGGATTCAGTCAACCGACGTCGGACTTTTTGACCAGAGTCCATCGACAGAACTTGATGGAACGACGTTGAATGACTTTCTTTTTCACTTATGAAGGAAGAACGAAGGGGTGAAGGCAGCGTGACTGGGAGTTTGTAAGAGCTTGAAAAAAATTGGGTAATTTTGAGCATCTGTACACGCTTGAAAGAAGTCGGGAAGCTTGAAAGAAGTTGGGGTCCTTAGGGATGATGATTTACGGTGCCTTTAGGTATAAAAAAAATATAATTAAATAATATAATAATAAATGCACTAGTGTTTTGCACATTCCAAGGCCACTCATGTTTGCCACCAAACGTTGTTTAATAATATTTGTTAAATCTCTTTTAAAAATATGTGGACAAGACTTGTTAAGGAGAACAACTGTCATAAACCACTGTCATATACTCGATTCTAATGCCTAAAGAACTCTTAAATGTAAAAAATAATATAATAATACTTTTGCACATTCCAAGGTCACTCATGTTGCCACCAAACCTTGTTTAGTATTCAAATTAACGGTAGCAGTTTAATAGTAGCCGTTCCGTTCTTTTGAAGTACTAATTTCTACATTGTAATTGAAAAATAACAGTACTTGATCATGATGAACAAAATAGTTGTTAACATAGTAATTTTTTAGATTTTTTTTTACTTTACATAGTATTTGCAACAAGTATATTAATTTTATAGTAATTATGTGGTAATAAGAATTTAAAACTACTAAACATATATCTATTTTTTTTATTTTAAATTTTTTTAGCCGAACGCACCCGTATCCATATTTGGATCCGCACCCCCGAATCTTAAAATTTAAATTTTGCCGGATCCGAGTCCCCGTATCGGATACCCGCACCCGAGTCCGAGCAACTTAGGCCCAAACATCCATCTCAACATCCTCATTTTTTGTACTTTCAACTTCTGGATATGAAAACTCTTGACTGACCAACACTCTGCCCCATACAACAGTCAGTCTAACAACCACAACATAGATTTTACCTTTTAAGTCTAGGTGGTACATTCTTATCACACAAGACACTGGATGTGAGCCTCTATTTCATCCACCATCCCCTCCCCTCCCCCTACCCCCGGCCTTATCTCGAATATCTTCATTCCTAATCCTATCTCTCTTAGTATGCCCAAACATCCATCTCTGCATCCTCATATTTGCTACTTTCAACTTCTGAACATGAGAGCTCTTGACTGGCCAACACTCTGCCACTCTGCCACTCTGCCCCATATAACATAGTCGGCCTAACAACCACTCTATAGATTTTACCTTTTAAGTCTAGGTGGTACATTCTTATCATACAAAGACACTGGATGCGAGCCTCTATAGGTCGGGTGCAAACTGACCCTCATGCGGAGAACATCTCAATAAATGGTGTTTCACATCTACTTTACAATTTATAGGCTTCCAATAATAGAAGTCATACGATGCTCCACTCCTCAATGTATTCAGGAAAATCACTCCTTACCAAGTCCAGCATGCTAAACATTCATGATTTTATCCCATGATATAACTATTAAGCAAAACTCCTCGAAGAAAGAAAGTTTCGCATGGACACCTTCAAATGTACGACATCAGTAGGTCAGGAAAATGTTAATGGCAAAGGACACATGATGTGGTATGAGAATGACGATACAGGATACTTAGACAAGAAGACCATTTCAAATAGAAATTGACATGCAAATTCAACTGCTAGTGTTTGCATAACATCATCTCATGTTAGAAGCAACTGAAGTAGCAAACAAATTATCTTGAGGAATCACATAAAGGATGGCTGGAGAGGACATTAGTGGGGCTGATTGTAAGAGATGTGAATACAAATATCCAACCATTGAATTTTGGTACCAATAGGCCCTTAAGAAAATGGCAAAAGAGAGGCAAAATAAGATGTACATCAATAACAATCAGTATGTCAAATTCCTTATGACGGAACACCTCATAAAATGTAGCTCACTAATGAAACTATAAGGAAAGCTATTCAATTAGATAACCTAAGACTATATTGCTGATGTGAACCACTGGATTATGTTATAGATATGGCACCCCCTGCAACTCATCGTCGACTGAAGTCTGTGACCAACCAACTTAAAGTTCAGAAACTTGGAAGAATAATGACACAAATATTATTGGTTCCCAATTAATCATAATACTATTTTTTTCAGACAAGATCAGAGAAGCACTTGAAATGACCTCCAGATTTACAACACGCTTGGACTTTTCTGTCTGTTTTGCTAATGGTATTTTCTTCAGAACATACCTACAAGGAAAAGGAAAATCAGAACTCCATAAGATTGGATTTACATTACTTCTCTTTACATCAAAGTAAAGAGAAGATTATCACGAACAGAACAAGTTTTCATCTATTTTCTTTTCTTAAATAAGAACACACTTCATCAAGACAGGACAAAGCTATGCATTACAGCATTACGCTGAAATAACACTCCTTAATGTGAAATTCAAGAGAGCAAACCAACATCAAACTAGCTTCTACAAGTTTCAATAAATTCTCAAAATTGCTAATACAGAATAATTTCGTCAGATTTCTCAAACTAAAGCTGAAACAGCTGGAAAACTAGAATATATAGCTGGAAGTTAACCAAAAAATCCTCTTTCAGACAAAAACAAGTAATATAAGGGAAAAGGATTTAGTACTATTTGCTTACTTCTTCTTATCAGTTCGATGGAGAACAAGAAATGCAGTTCCAAAAGCTCTTGTTTCCAACTGTTGTATCACTTCATAATCATCAATCCGAGTCTCCATTCTGCCATCAAACACACAGACATTACACTGTTCAGTAATAATACTAACAGTTAAAGATTCAATCTTTATGTTAATTGAACTGGTTCTTGAACTTACCCAACTCAAAACTTAGGCAAATCTTTATTTAACTCCAGCAAAAACAAAGATTTTGGACGTTGGGTGTTTGAATTGGGACAAAGCAAAGGTATAGTGTTAGTATGATGTCAAGTGCTGCAACTGGAACTACTTGCTGTAAGTGTGTGTGTGAGAGAGAGAGAGGGCCCCAAGAAGGAGGATCTGAAGTAGGGGCTAAGATTTAGGAAGGCAACATTAATGCCGCATTGGATTCCATATATATATATATATATATATATATATATATATATATATATATATATATATATATATATATATTATTTGTTTATTTAGGGGTCGTTTGGTTGGAATACGATTTATACCGGTATAAGTTATATTGAGATAAGTTATGTTGAGATTAGTTATACGGGAATTATTGTTTATTTATTATTTGATATATTGTATTAAGAATGATAATGGCATAATTTCTAAGAAGAAGGTATAAGTTATACATACGGGTAGGGGTGTACATGGACCGGGTTGGTTCGGTTAAAAACCAAACCAAATCAATTATATCGGTTTGGATTGGTTCGGTTTCATCGGGTTTTCGGATTTTTTTATTACATAAATATTATTTCAATCTTACGTTATTAAAATTATAGATAAAGTTTTGATAGGTGAATATATATTTAGTAAATATGGAAAAAATAGACAAACATATGATCTATAAAATATTCTAATGAGAGAAATTTTTTTGTAACACATGATAGTTATTTTCTTAGTCGTCCAACAATAATTTTTCGTTAATTTTCGCTTTCAAGGTTAATACATGAGAGGATCCCAAATATTTTTATATTTTCTAAAGAAAAATCACTACAAAGTCTTAAAAATATAAATAAAATTTATATATTTATATGTCGGTTTGGTTTGGGTTTTTTTACTCAATACCAAACCAAGTCAAACCAAATCTAGTCGGGTTTTTTAATCGGTTTGGTTTGGTTTTTTCGATTTGGTGCGGTTTTCCGGTTCAGTTTGAACACCCCTACATACGGGTGCTAATAATCCCACCTTTTATAAGGTATAAGTTATCTCAGTATTAAAAATTAACACCGAAATAATTTATACCTAGTTTGCTAACCAAACAAAATATTAAGATGATATTAAATTTTTATACCACCCTTATACCTCTTTATAACTCAGTATCAAAGGACCGCTTGACGAGAACTTAATGCGCACGGACAACGGGTCAAAATGAAGCAAAAACTCGAAGGAAACTCCTCTCCATGTATCATCCTTTCCATTTCCCAAGTTCCTATATAGATTTTTGATATTTGTCCTATTTAAATATTAAAGGCTCAAATTTATTTACTTCCAATAATAAGTTAACCATAGTTTAGAAGGTAATTATAACAACGATTTTGGGATTTGGAGGGAGGGGGGAGGGGGAAGGTACTCTCAGTCTCTACCTTTAGAAAGAAATTTTATCTTCTGAGTTCCAAATTTTAAATAAAGTATTTAAGTGCATCTGTTTTATATTTCGAAATTATTTTCTTTTCAATAAAGTATTCTTAGTTTTAACACCAATATTTTATATCAATAAATTTTCAGAGGTAGTCGTTTTAGGCAATGAGATGCTTGGACACACGTTGCAGTAAATTTTTTAGTTGAGGCAGAAAAATGCAACCCAAAAAATTTTGGTTTGTGATTTTATTGTGAAGTATTCCATGATCTCATCAGTTTAAATATAACGTTGGAAATATACATGCAAGCTTTTTTAATGGTTGCCAAAATTTTATGAGATGAAGATTTTTCAACAACGTTAGAGAATGATTATTTTTTAATTTTCGAGGTTAATGGCAAATCTATCTATTTAATCATTTTTAAAATTATTGTTAGTAGTAAATAAATTTGGGTCTTTAATATTTAATTAGGACAAATATTATAGATTTATATAGTAATTTGGAGAAATAGAGAGCATTAGAAATGGAGAGTATCATCCCAAAAATTCCATTCCAATCTTACATTAATCTTCTTTAACTAACTTTTATTAGGCTGAATCAGCAACCAACAAGTTTACAATAAAATTATGAACGTACTTCCAATAGAAAAAAAATTCTTTTGACTCTCTTGCCAAATAATAAGTAATTAAATTTCCTTGCCTCTTAATTCAAACCAGAGAAATATTAGGATTTTTCCTTGACAAAATATAAAATCTTCACTTGAGAAGTTATAAGAAAGTACAATTTCTTGAGCATCACATTGATCAACTATAGTCGGGCCATTAATATTAAATCAACCAGAGTAAAACGTAAACTCATAATTTCAGTATGCTAGCATATTCCTCTTCTTCGTAGCTACAACATTAAGCAGAGTTGACCATTAAGCAAGTAATTTTTTTTTTCTTTTTTCTTTGCTTTCTCTATTATTGAATTGGTCTATATCATGCTTCTGGGACTTATTTCAGTGAGGGTTAGGATTGTGTATAATTTGGTAAATACCGAATTATTGTACCAAATTGAAAATTTTTATATTTTGTATTTAATTAGTATTTTGGTTTGGTATAGTATTTGGTTTAAGTTTTAAAAAAAAATTGGTATTATGTATGATATTTAATATTTTTAAAAATAATACAAAAATATTGATACTGTACCGAGATATATATTAAATTATACAATTTACATATTATTGATTATAGCTGACTAAATTACACAATATTTTTTTGGCATTCATGTTGAGACTGGCAATAAAACCCATGTACTTCTTTAGGAAAAATGGAGGAACAAAATAGATTGTAGATTCTTCAAGCAGTTTAATATAAGATTTTTACGGTTTTTAGGTGTTTCTTACTCATGTATGTTGATTAGATCCTTGTTGTATTTTTGAAGTTCATCAATTAACTCTAACTAACTAATATGTCATTTTCAATTATCAAAATTTATTACTTTATGTACCATTTTTTTCTCTATTGGTTGATATTTGCTGGTTTTGGACTAGATTTTGTCAATACTTAGGTGAACTTAAAATATTTTTATTATTATATTTTTGAATACTTTACTTGAAAAAATATTATAGTATATGTCTCTATGTACTAGTTAATATTCAAGTCAAACAAATCGAAGTTACCGGATTGAATAAACCGAAAACAAACAAATAAAAGCCTGATCATACCGAATTTAATTGAGTATAGTATTGGTATAGAATTTTAAGAAATCAATACCTAAAATATCGAACTGAAATATTTAAATACAGTTGTATTGGTGAAAAAATAGACTCGGCACTGGATTAATAATATGCTGACAGGTGGCATTAGAATTAGAGCAATAAAGAAGAATGAAGAGGCGTGCGTAAAATAACCACTGGTTTGTTTACAAAAATATTGCATCTGACAATTAGAAAGAAGAGATAGGCATGAGATGGATGATTGAATACTCCAAAAGAGGAAGATTCATTATTAGTTATAAATATGAGAAAGAAATCGGCACAATCCCTTTACGCGTGATTATCTATTATTATCATAAAAATTATGAATAACTCAAGTAACGGGCAGGAATTAAGTGGCGCACATCAGTTACATATTATATGCTTATATAAACCCGACTTACCATATTTTTTATGATCGTCAAGTAATTCACGAAATCTTACTATCATTCTCTCATACTTTGTTCTCTGTTAATTGAAGAGTTTCATTCTCTCCTCATGGAAGGAAGCTGTGATTTTCAATAAGATTTTACTTTCCTTATTCTTTTAATATTTTATTTCCTTTATTTTTTGTTCATCTATATTAGGAAAATTTAAGTAAAGTTGATTATGAAAACTTGAATTATTCTGTTATTTGCTTTGATCACAAAAATTATTTTTTGATTAAACAAATTAGTTTTGCTATCAAAAAATCTAGTAATTTTTTTACTTTTCATATTTTTCTTTTAGCCATTAGTTATGTCTATTACTAGTAAAATTATTTAGGTAGGAGATGGCCAAAAAGGAGGAACCCCTCCACACATACTCTTTCGCGTTCATGAGAAAATTCACCTATCAGACATACTAATCATAACACCGGGCAACAAGTTGACGAGCAGTAAAATGAGTATGATAACTTGAAGCAATTTATTATTCAAAGGTCGGTGAAGCCTTGTGCGCTTTTGCAAGTGGGTTGCCAAGCGGCTCCACCACCAATGAACAAAATTGTAGAAAACTCACATTCATGGCTTGAAAACTATGAAAGTGGGGAAATGCCGAATAATTTTGGAGCACAAGGGTCAGGTAGGCCAAATAATTCAAATTTACAAAATTCAGTACTAACCTTGCAGAAACAGCTCAAGGAACAAAATGAGTGGATATGGCAAATACCAGAAGCACCACCCGTGATTAAAAGAGTAGATATTGACAAGTATTCCCAACAACCATGGAAGCCAAAGCAGCACCGTTACCAATACCAAAAAAATTTAAGATGCATGATACTCCTAAATATGATGGGACTACTAAACCGCAAGACCATATTACCGCATTTACTACATGGGTCAAGGGCAATGAATTTTCAAGTAGGAAATCAAATCATTATTGGTGAAGAAAGTTGGTGAAACCTTACGAAAGGGGCACTGACATGGTACTCTCTCACCTAAAGATTCAATTGACTATTCTCCTGAACTTGCAGATTCATTCATAAAAACGCATTCGGGAGATCAAAAAGTAGAGAAAATAATGGAGGATATCTTCAAAGTAAAATAAGGGAATACTAAGTTGCTTAGAGAATTCGTGGATCGATTCCAACGAGCAAGAATGATGTTAACTCGTGTACCTGATAATTGGCAGTGATGGCATTTGGAAGCAACTTGAATAAGAATAAATCAGAAGCCACGAGAATATTAAAGGAAAGATTACGGGAGTATAATTGCCTGCTACTACTTGGAATAATATTTATAATAAGTTCAGTACAAAGTTACGAATAGAAGAAGATACGGTGTCCCAGTCAAAGGTGGAGGAAAGGTTTGGAACTAGATTTTCAGAATCAGAAAGGAGATCCGTGAAAACAGGTACGAATCTTACATGTGACGTGTGAGATGAGATCTTAGGTCAAAACTAGAACATGCACGGTTTGATCAGAGATCAAGTCAGAAGGAGGTAAGTCATCTTCTCGATTTGGAAAGGAACGGGATATAACAAGGAATAATGATCAAAATTTTCGATCAAAGATAGGGGATTATAATTTCAATGTTAGTACATCCGAGTTAGTAGTTGTGTCAAAAGGTATGAGTGACAAGGTGTGGTGGACAAAAGGATTGACAATGGATCCCAGGAAAGGAAGTCAAGAATTCTGGTGTGAATTTCATAATGACCATGGTACAAAATAACATATTATAGGCTACTACAAGCAGAGGTTGATAATTTACTAAAAAGAGGTTATCTCACGGAACTATTTAGTGAGAAAGGAAAGCAGTCTTATGTGAAGAACATGCAAGAACCTCCAAAGCCTTCTTTTCCAAAAAGGACAGTAAATGTAATAGCCGGTAGTGAGGAGGTTAATTGAGTTACATACATGGTAGCAAAAAGAACATCCAAGATCTCAGTGACCCACGACAAGCGAATTAGAAAAGGTTTGGAAGAAGATAGCATAACATTTTATGATAGAGATGTAGATGGATTTTTCATCTCTCATAATGATGCACTAGTAATATCTATACTCGATCATGATACTAATGTCAAGCGAGTTTTGATTGATCCAGGTAGCTCTGTGAATATTATATTATTAAAAGTGGTTAATGAGATGCAAGCGCCTGACCATGTCATGCCCAAGGCTAGATCTTTGTCTGGGTTCGATAATTCTAGTATTATAACTAAGGGAGAAATTATGCTATCAACGTTCACAGAGGATGTCGTGAAAGATACCAAATTTCAAGTGGCGGATGCAGAAATTGTTTACAACATAATTCTAGGAAGGATATGGATTCATGATATGGATGCAGTCCCGTTAACTTTGCATCAGGTAATCAAATTCCCATAACATTAGGGGATTCATCGAATCAGGGCGGATCAACATGTGGCACGAGAAACCAACACAATCGCTATGGCTTGTGGAACATCCAAAGACAAGAAAAATACAAATTATAGTGTCTAATTGTGGAGTACGAGGAACGAGGCAGATATAGATGCGAGATTCAACACGATTTAGGACCCAGAGGAGAATGAAACTATAAGACAACTACGGAAGAGCTCGAAGCTATTATATTGTTCATCTACTAGCCCGACAGAAAAGTTTATATTGGGAAAAACTTGATCCCAGAGATGAAAAGTAAGTTAATTAAATTTTTGTGCGCTGACACTGATTGTTTTTTCTGGTCGCACTCATATATGACAGGTATACTACCGGAGGTAATGGATCACAATTTAAATGAATATCCATTACACCCTCTAGTAAAGCAAAGGAAATGAAAGCAAGAAGTATTCAAAAATCAGGTAATTCAAGAGGGGTACATAAACTTCTAAAAATTGATCCAATTCAAGAAGTAAAATACTGTGAATGGTTATTTAATATTATTGTAGTCCCAAAGAAAAATGGGAAATGGTGAGTATGTGTAGACTATACTGATCTAAATAAAACATGTCCCAAAGATTCATTCTTTACCGCATATAGATCAATTAATTGATTCTACTGCAGGTCATAAGCTTTTGAGTTTCTTCGAAGCATATTCTAGATATAACCAAATAAAAATAGATCATCTAAAGGAAAAAAATTCTTTCATTATAGACAGGGGGACTTATTGCTACAAGGTCATGCCTTTTGGCTTGGAAATGCTGGAGTTACGTATCAGAGGTGATGACTAAAATGTTCCAAGAATATTTAGAAAATACCATGGAAGTCTATATTGGCATGCGAGTAAAATAAGCACAAATAGAGGATCATCTCAAACATCTTAATGGGTCCTTTTAAATTCTCAACAAGTATAATATTTAGTTGAACCCGATAAAATGCGCTTTCTGTGTAACCTCAGGTAAAATTTTAGGGGTTTTTTCTGTAAGAGGGAATCAAAGTAAATCCAACTCAAATTAAAGCAATCGTGCTCACAAGTAAAAAGTAAGTACAAAGACTAACATAGAGAGTAGCAGCTTTGGAGAGATTCATATATAGATCATCAAAGAAATGTTTTAAATTCTTTTCACTATTGAAAAAATAAATCAATTTGAATGGAGTGATGAATGTTTACAAGCTTTGAAAGATTTGAAAGCATATCTTTCAAAACCGCCTTTGTTATCAAAGCCAAGGGATGGAGAGAGGTTACTCATATGTTTAGTTGTATCTCTAATTTACTATGTTAGTAAATCTTTGTTAGATACTGAGACATAGTATCCTCATCTAGAAAAGCTAGCACTAACATTAATAATGACATCAAGAAAGTTAAGACCTTATTTTCAATATCATCTCATTTTTGTCGTAACTTCTTTTCCATTAAGGAATATTTTACATAAATATGAGTTATCAAGGAGATTAGCTAAATGGACAATAAAACTTAGTGAATATGATATTGTTTATCAGCCCCGAGCTGCCATAAAGTCACATGTATTAGCATATTTCAATTCAAGCTTACTTTTGGAAGCTGAAAATGAGGTAGAAACTACAAACATTTACTGCAACTAATCTGGGGACTTGGACATTATATACTGATAGATCCTCAAATGTAAAATGAGCGGGTTTGTGTATTGTCTTAATTTCACCTTCAAGAAAAATTATTAGGAAAACTATAAAATGTTACCCAATAACTAACAATGAAGCCAAATTTAAGGCAGTAATTGCAAGTTTGGAACTTGCAAAGAGATGGGGATTGACCAAGTTGAAATCAATAGTGACTCATAGTTAGTGGTAAATCAAATGCAAGGGAATTATGTGGCTTGAAAAACGCGTATGCAACAATATTTAGAAAAGGTACGAGAGTTATTGTGTGAGTTCCGAGTATGGGAAGATGTTCAAATACCAAAAAAAGAGAATGCAGAGGTGTCACAAACCAAATCCCATAATAGGTGGTAATGGCACCCAACGACGTTGCTAGGCAAGCTAACGTGTGATCCTCTGCTTAATTATCCATTTTAACTTTAAAATTAGGGATGCCATTAAATAAATAGAATTAAATCTAGAACTCATGGAAACATACGTTCTTCTTTAATAAATTACCGAGTATGGGAAAATCATAAAGTAGAGTAATAATAATAATATTAAGTACACTGTGAGCATCCACTAAAAATCCCCCAAAACTTAATGTCACAAGTGCATGAACATCTACCAGAAAGTGCAATACTAATACAGTATATGCTTGGAATATAACATAGACATGATATAGTAAATAAATAAGATGAGGACTCTGTGTGCTGCAGATCGTAACATGAAATCCAGCTCATCATGAAGTCTCCTCAGTAGTTGTGCCACTACCATGATGACCATCAAAAGTACCTATCTCAGCCCCTGCACAATTAGTACAGAAGTGTTGTGTGAGTACGTAAATCAATACATACCTAGTAAGTATCTATCCTAACTTCGAAGAAGTAGTAACGAGGAGTCAACATCGATACTTACTAGTGGTCCAACAAATCAATATAGTAAAAGTAGACAGGTACGAAGCATGGCAAGTAAAATAGTGAGAGAAAATATATGTACATAACACGATCCTCAATAGAAGGATAAATGTGAAGTATCAATGACCGGATACTACCTCGAATGTAATTCATAATGGTCAATACCAGATAAAATCTCATATATCGAGTCATAAAAACTCATGGGTACATTGACTCCTCGTCGAATATTATGCACAATTTCGTCGAGGCAAACGGTCTGATTCCATAAGAGTGTTTCATAGAACTGTGGAGGTGAATAGTCTGATCCCATAAGAGTGTGTTACATAATCCAGCTGAGGTGAACAACTTGCTCCCATAAGAGTGTATTACATAATCCTACAGATGCGAATGACCCGATCCCATAAGAATATGATACAAATGATACTGCCTTAGGAAAACGATCTGATACCATAAGAATATGTACTATGCCGAGGCGAACAGCTTGATCCCACAAGCGTATTGTAAGGCGTTCAAATCGATCCCATTAGAATATGAAAATTTGACCGGTCACTGGCCTCACTCACGAATATACGTGTGAGTTATAAAAATTCAAAAAAACTTGTGGACGAATACGCATGACACAGAAGAAATCCGTAAAGGGAAGTACAATTTCCACGGCTAATAAAGTAGCTCGTCAAGTATCTGAAATAGCAAGTCTGATACTCTATGCGAGTCTAGTCTCGGGCTAAATGCAAATTAAAGCTTTTAACTGGGAAAGAATAACTGAAATAGTAAAATTAATGCATGGCATGTGGCTAAGTCTACCAGACATAATAAAGAATTCTAAAATATGCACGGACACTCGTCACCTCATACGTGTGTAGCTCCCACAACATGTACCACATAACAAATATAATACCTATGGAATAATTTGCCCCTCACAAGGTTAGACAAGAGACTTACCTTGCTCCAAAGTTCGATAACCGGCTCCAATACCTCTCTAACTCCTAAAATAATGCTAACCGATCTGAAACTAGTCAAAGAACGTGCAAACCAATAAAAATATACCCAAAGGCTCGTGATTTAACAATTAATAACAACTCTCAACTCCACACAAAAAGTCAACCCCCGGGCCCACACGCCCGAATTCCGAAAAAGTTTCGAAGATAAATATGATTCATATCATGAAAACTCAAATATATAATTTATTCCCAATTTCATGTCCAATTTCGTGGTCAAAATAAAAAAATACCATTTCTAATTTTTCTTCCAAAATCCCACAATTTCATGTTTAAATTTATATATAATCCATATATTTAACTCATAATAAGTGATAATCACTTACCTTGCAATGTATGATGAAAATCTCCCCTCAAAGAGCTCAAAAAATCTCCCAACCCAAGTGAAAAGTTTGAGAAATGAGCTAAGTCCCGAAATAAAATATAATCCGCCCAAGTTTTTCCTTTTCGTGATCACAGAATTAGCCTCGCGATCGCGAAGGCTAAAACATCTTACTGCCCCAACTCTTCTTCACATTCGTGACCTCCAAGTCGCGTTCTCGATTCATCCTGACCCTTGCCCTTCGATTTCATGGTCCCTAAGCCACATTCATGAAGTCTAACGGCCTTCCAGGCCCAATGTCTCATCCTTATTTGCATTTGCGAGACTGGCTCCGTGTTTGCAAAGGGAAGCCAAGTCCTCCATTGCATTCGCAAGGACCTCTTGTGTTCATAAAGTGAAACCTCAGGTCCCCCTCACTATCCTTCTTCGCGATCATGGGATTGCCATTGCGATCGCGAAGCACACCAGCAATTTCACCCAACTTTAACTTTGCTCCGGGCGGTCTGAAACTCCCATGATCCACCCGGTACACCGTCTAAATATACCAACAAGTCCATAAACATACTGTGGACCTATTCGGAGTCTCAAAACATGTAAAATAACATCGAAACCAAGAATCGTATCTCAAAACTAAATCAATCAACTTCTAAAACTTAAACTTATTTCAACTAACTCAAAGCCCGACGAAACATACTTAGACTATTCGGAATGATGCCATATTTTACACAGAAATCAAAAGATGCTTTATACTTCAATACCACACAAGAGGAGTGTGATTTGTGTGGTGTCCAATATTTTGCTTAACCTGATTATAAAAGAACCTGGTTCTTCTATGTGTTCCAACTACTACTGTTGCGAAATAATAAGTACAGAAATTAAAGAAAACAAAGATTTTGCGTGGAAAATACCTGGCTCAAAAGGTGAAAAACCACGACCTACTTTCCAGTAGGATCTTCCCAAACTCTCCATTAAAATCATTGAGCCAAAAACTACATTTACATAAAATCTTTTGTAAACCTATGACTAACTCTAATCCCATTGTAGCACACAAGCTCAACTATTGCGACAACTTCAAGTTAACTCTAACTTGAAATTTTGAGTACCTAATATAGTTACTTCTAGATAAATCTAAAAGGTACAATATGAAAATACCTACTACAATTGAACTAAAAATAAAATACACACACTTGGAACTGGTTCTTCTATCTGGTTCAATTAGCTTCAGGTTTGCACACTTGAATCATACACGAACTGCTTGCAAAAAGCCTTGCTATTTTGCTCTCAATTCACTTCTAACTTCTGCATTTTTGTGTTTTACCTATAAAAGAGAACAACAATGATATTTATAGAGTTAGTAAATAGAGATTGACTAGAATTCTGATGCTACTCTTTCTAGGTGGAAGAGTTCTAGTTGATCTCAACCTCTAGCTCTATCCTTATCTTAAATTGTGTTCTCTTTGAGTAAGGAGTCCTTATCTTTATCCAATATGCAACCTTTTCAATCAGGATCAAGAGATATTACTTCTTTCAAGATAAGTCTATCTACTTCACGTGCATCTCACATGCTTAAGTCTATCCATATATGTGCTCCACTAGGATGGACATGGTTCATGTCTAAGTTCCTTTGTCAGTCTTCAAAACTATCCTTTACTTAGGCCAACAAATTCCTCTTTTTTTATGATGACAAACTTTTTGTTTTTCATGCACTTAGGCGCTGCTAGAACTTAGCTCAACATGAATGCAAAGTTAGAAATTTTTTACTTATTATCAAGGACCAGGTTCATTAGGTTATAAACATCAATATTCATAATATAAAGCACAATATATTTTTCCCCTTTTGATATCATTGAAAAGATGCATAGACAAAGTGTGATTCCCAGATTTTAAAAATTACTCATGGCCACTTGGGCAATTGCAAATGCATTCATGGATTAATCATTAGTAATCAACTACACATATTCAAACTATCAAGGAAAAATAAAAAATCAACAAGAGCAAAAGCAGCAAATTTCATTGATAGAGAATATGATTCTACTACAATCCACAAAAAGAAACAAAAACAGTTAAAACATGAGCAAAATAAGAAAAATCCCTAATCTGGGTCACTGAAAGGTCTAGACAAGGTTCATGAAATTAAAGCTAAAGAAATTAAGACTTGGAAGAACTAGAGAGTTGGGTTTTGGCTTGGAGAAAGTGCAACATGTCTTGAAGAATGCCACCATTCTTCTCCTTTTCCTTTATGAGCTCAGTTCTAATAGCATCTCTCTCATATTCAACTTCTGCCAAATGAGTCTTCAGCCTAGCTATCTCAACATCATTTTCCCCACTCGTCTACAATAGAGCTCTGACCTTGCTGTTGATAGGTGTCTTTTTAGATGAACCAGGTTCATTAGGAATTGCATTGACCTCATGATCACAATAAATCAGAGTATTGATTCCAAAATGGTCTTTGCTTATGGCCATCTCCCACGTCTTCAGTGGCACCTTACAACGAGCAAGAACAGTAGTGAGAATAAAATCATAAGGAGTGGCATGGGCCTTGGATCCATTCATAACCTTATCAAGTACCTTGATCATAAAACTAGGCTAGTTGATCTGCCACCCACTTTCAAGACACTCCATCAAAACCAAATCCAGTAGTTAGCAATGTGTCTTCTTTCCTGCCTAGGCAGCAAACACTTCTTGACAAATTCAAACAAGACTTTGTGACATGGCTTCATTTCACACTTATACACAACCTTGGGCTCATTCACTTCTGTGACATCACAAAACTTCCTAGTAATGGCAAGGGCAGTAGGAAGGGAGTCCAAACACGACCATTTTTGCCTTGTGTAGTCATCATACCCTTCGAAAGGAATGTCAAGGATTTCACCCAGCCTTTTTGCATCAAAAGACATTTGAACCCCTTTCAACTGGATGGTAACTCTGCCATCCTTGACCTCTACATTGGCCATGAACTCAATAATCTCATTTCTCGCTAGCCTGCCATCCAACTGAAGGACCATGTCCTTCTATTCCTGAATAGCTAGAGCATCAACCAGTCAAACCATCCCTAGTTCCTCCAAATCCTTCAATTCGTTTGCCAAACTTGGTTAGCTTATCTTGTTCATTGTCAAATTCACCCTCTTCTTTACCACTCCAATCTTCTTCCTCGGTAATCTTAACTTGCTTGGCTTTCACAGCAGACCTTGTTCGTTTAGCCAAAAAAGAGAGTTAAGTAGTCTTGTAAACAGATGAGGACTTCTTTGAATAAGTCTTGGTCTTCTTGTCCTTAGGGGTCTGCACCTCCATAGTCACATGTTCACCTTGATGGACCGGGTCCATCTCATCCATATCAACAGCCTCAACAGGCTCTACCACCTCAGCTTTCCCTTTATCCATTGTTTTCTTCTTACTTTCTTCCATTGCTTTTTGCAACTCATCCTCACTCTACTTCAACTTACTTCTTGTGGCTCTTCCTTTTGGTAGAGAAATATCAGTAGTTGTTGGAGAAGAAACCTTCCTTTTCTAGGTGGTTCTTGTAGTACTAGGAGGTTTTGGTGTGGGAGTTATCCTCTTCTTAGGATTATAACTGGCACCAACCTTCTGCGGAAGATTTGCTAGGGTTTCCTCGATAGATGAACCAAGTTCATTTGTACGTGTATTGCGATTAACTAGACCTTCAGCAGCCTCCCCTGAACCACTTCCCCCTTTTTTCTTACTACTCTCTACCACCTTTTTTGGCTCGGCTCCACAGATAGCCAGTTTAGTCGTTTCAAAAGTGGATGAAGAATCAACCACTTCTTTCCCTTTTCCCCTCACATTACTGCACAGACCCTCACTCTTTTTTTCTTTTTTTCTTTTATTTTTACCTACTCTCCTTCTTGACTCAGGAGTTTTCACATCCACAACAGACCCAATCAAAATAAAATGATTCTCCAGATTTTTAGCTAAATCAGAAATTACCTCAATAGGGGGATTTTGCACTGATGTGACCTGCTCTGAATTAAAAGACCCAGTTCCTTCCCCTTCACTCGTAGACTTGAAAAAATCATCAGAATTTTCAGAATCTTGGGCTTGACTAGCCTTTAATTTTGTGTTTAGTTTCTTTGAAAGCGCACCTGTAGCCACAGTTTTGTGAGCAAGCATCTTCGCTCGCCTTCTTCAAGGTTGGGGGGTTGTGCTGGGTTGAGGAGTAGTGGAGTAATCGGAGGGGGTAGGTGGTGGAGGTGTGTTAGGGTTATCTTTGGGGTTGGTCATCTTCGTTAATTTAGGGAGAAAATTTTTATTAGTGTTAGAAGAGAGAAAAGTAGAGAACAAGAAATTTTTTTGACGGTTTTAAGAATTATGGGAGTGGCAGTGATGATGATGATGGATTTTAAAGGGAGAGGGTTAATTAATATCCAGCGACATATTTTTATAGTCAATTAGAAGTCCAATCACTCTGAAATTTCAGGTCGAAAATGCGGTTAATCTTTCCTAGAATCTAGGCATTTTAATATGGTGAGGAGTATAATTGAAACGGGACTGGTTCAAACTCAAAAGGATATGTTTCTGAAGCTTTTGAACATAGGTAGGACTCTGCTCATGAATTAAATATTAATATTTTTAATTGTGTAGAGTGTAGAAAACATACCTCGTTATTTAGATGAACCGGTACTAATGAACCAGGTTCTTTACTAAGAATCCTCTTGATCATGCCTCAATTTTCCAAAATAGAAGAAATTTTGTTAGAGATCAGTAAGTCATATCAACACTTGGCACATGAGTATACTATTTACAGTATGAGACTGAATAAAGATTAATCTAGATATTTACACAAGTTCCAGATTTCCTAACCTAAAAAAATCTTTTTTTCATTGTGCATTTTGAACTGGTTCCATTAGATGATCTTAATCATCCCTAGTTCTAACTTGTTCCTTTCAAAGCTTTCTCTACTTAGTGTTTTTGTAAAGATGTCAACAATCTATTTATCAGTGGCACAAAATTCTATAATGATCAGTCATTTCTCATAGTTGTCCCTAAAAATGGTGTCTAATATCTATGTGCTTAGTTCCCTTATGATGAACCGGGTTCTTAGTCATACTAATAACACTAGTGTTATCATAGAAAATAGGGATACAACCAACTTCAATACCAAAATCCATCAACTGCTATTTGATCCATAGCAATTGAGCACAACATAATCAACTTTAGCAGTAGATAAGGCCACTGAATTTTGCTTTTTAGTAGCCCGTGACATAAGACATGAACCAAGAAAGTGTGCATACCTGAAGTTCTCTTCCTATCCACAAGGAAACATGCATAGTCAGCATTAGCATATCCCACTAGGTTAAAGTTACTACCTTTTGGATACCAAAGGCAAAGGTTAGTAGTGTCTTTCAAGTATCTCAATATTCTCTTGACAGCAGTCAAGTGGCATTCCTTTGGATTGGCTTGAAATCAAGCACAAAGCCCTACACTAAAAACATTGTCAGGTTTGCTAGCAGTAAGATACAAAAGTAAACCAATCATACCCGTATACAATTTCTGATCAACGGATAAACCAGGTTCATCTATGTTCAATTTTGTGGTTGTTGCAATAAGAGTATCTATTTCCTTTGATTCTTCCATTTTAAACTTCTTAATCAACTGTTTTGCATATTTCTGCTGATGGATCATGGTTCCATTTGAGTTTTGTTTAATCTGTAAGCCTAAGAAGAAATTAAGCTCACCTATCATACTCATTTCAAATTCACTCCCCATAAGTTAAGCAAATTCCTTACTTAGTTTTTCAGTGGTTTCCCCAAAAATTATGCCATCAACATATATTTGTACTACAAGAAGATCCTTACATTTTCCCCTCAAGAATAGAGTGCTATCAATTTTACCTCTCTTGTAACCATGTTCAAGCATGAATTTGGATAGTCATTCATACCATACTTTAGGAGCCTGCTTGAGTCCATAGAGTTCCTTGTCTAGTTTGTATACATGATATGGACACTCCTTGCTTTCAAACCCTAGAGGTTGTTTGACAAACACTTCTTCCTTTAAGTAGCCATTTAGGAAGGCACTCTTCACGTCCATCTGGTGAAGAATAAATTCTATGTATGCAACAAAGGCTATAAGAAATCTTATTTCTTCTCACCTTGCAATTGGAGCAAAGGTCTCATCATAGTCTATTCCCTCCTCTTGGATATAACCTTGAACCACCAACCTTGACTTGTTCCTTGTAGCCGTTCCATCTTCATCAAGTTTGTTTTTGAAGACCTATTTACTGCCAATTACTAATCTGTCCTTGGGTATTGGAACCATATGCCAAACTTGACTCCTTTCAAACTGATTAAGTTCATCTTGCATTGCATTTACCCACTCTACATCATGCAAAGCCTCCGCAACATTTTTAGGTTCAATAAAATATAGGAAAGCATCAAAAGCACAAAGATTATTTAATTTAGATCTAGTTTTAATTCCAAAAGTTGGATCAGTAATTATGTTCTCAATGGGATGATAATTTTGATACTTGTAAGGTTTCACAACCAACTGATTTCTGTTTGATGTTTCTCCCATATTTAATTGCTGAGGAACAAGCTCATAGACAAGTTCTATTTGGGAATTAGATTAAGTTCTTCTTTGTTTAGTTCCCCCTGTCAGGTTGCCCTAGATTGAAGAACCTGTTCCATCACCTTTTCTTTCTTCTGGTGCAGCTTCAGCTTAGGCTGTGACTTCATTTAAATCTTTTACATCCCAATAGCTTTATATTCATGTTCTTGTCTCTCAGAAAGAATGTTAGTTTCATCAAAAACTACATGTACACTGTCTTCTTCACACATAGTTCTTTTGTTGTAACTTTTCTATGTGAAGAATATTCTAAGAATACTCCTTCATCACTTCTGGGATCAAACTTACCTAGGGAGTCCTTTCCGTTATTGTGCACAAAGCACTTGCATCCAAATGCCCTAAGATGGGATATATTTGGTTTTCTCCCTTTAAGTAACTCATAAGGAGTCTTCTCTACAAGATGTCTAGTCATGCACCTATTAATAATGTAACATGCAGTATTTACAGCTTCTGCCTAAAATCTATGGGGCACTGTACTAGAAAGAAGCATAGTCATATCCATATCTTCAAGTGTTTCTTTCAACTACTCCTTTTTGTTGTGGAGTCCTAGGGGCAAAAAAATTATGATCTATGCCATGCTCATCACAAAATTCAACAAACATAGCATTTTCAAATTCAGTTCCATGATCAGACCTAATTGATGCAAGTTGATTACCTAGTTGTTTCTGAGTTTTTCTAACAAAAGAAGTAAACATGTCAAATGTTTCATCCTTAGATGTTAAAAACAATGTCCAAGTAAACCTAGAGTAATCATCAACAAGCACCATCACATATTTTTTACCACCTCTGCTTAATGTTCTCATTGGACCACAGAGATCCATATTAACCAGTTCCATCAACCTGGTCATGCTTACCACTTTCTTGCATTTAAAAGAGGATCTTACTTGCTTCCCCCTTTCACAAGCCTAAAAAACTTTGTCTTTCTTAAACTTGATGTTAGGCAGCCCTATCACCGGGTCCTTGAAGATTAATTTTTGAGTTGACTTAGACTTGCATGTCCAAGTCTTTTGTACCAAAGGATGGGATCATTGTCTGACACGTTTAAGCAAATGAGTTCATTTTCTAAAAGAGTGGACATATCTACAATGTATACATTGTTTACTCTTTTTCCCTGCAAAACAATGTTGTCAGTGGTAAGATTTATCACAAAACATTTGGTAGGGGTGAATGCTACCAAGTTACCTCTGTCACACAATTGTGATACACTGACTAGGCTATATTTCAAGTCATCTATAAAGTAGACATGCTCAATGGAATGTGAGTCTATCTTACCTACCTTTAAAAACCCCAATGATTTCACCTTTCTTACCATTTTCAAAGGAGACATTACCTCCTTTTAGGTCCTCAAGTGAAAGGAATTGGTTCTTGCTTCCAGGCATATACTTTAAGTAGCCACTATCCATGTACCATATTTGGCTTCTCCCATTTACTTGGACCTGCAAAAGGAAATCAGGAGTTAGTCTTAGGACCCAAACTAGTTTGGGTCCCTTTCTATAGGCAATAGGGTGAATTAAATTCTTTTTAGCCCATCCTGGCAACCTATTTTTCCCTTGAAAAAAAGTTTTGTTCTTTTGACTAGCCTTTTCTTTTACATTACATTCACTTTTATAGTGACCAGTCTTACCACAACGTATGCAGATTTTATTCTCAGAAAGCGTGATGTACTTGCTTTTGGGATCCTACTTAGGTGCAGGGGTCCCACAGCCAAGTACTCTTTTATTTCTACTATGGTGTTTTTGTAGCCATATAGTGCATCAGAGAACTTATTCCATTTACAATTTCTGTCTAGTTCATGCTTAACCTTGCTTAGATATTCTTTTAGCACTTTTATCTACTCATCCTTTATTTTTCCTAGATTTTCTTCTAAGGTGAGATGTGTGTGATCAACTTTATTTTTACCTGTTCCTAAATTTAGTTTTAAATTTTTAGATATAAGCTCTAGCATAGTGGAATCGAGTTCAAGGACCTGGTTCTTCAACTCAACATTTTTACTATCACTTTCACTAGCCCTGAGTTCTAGATTTTTGGACTTAGCTTTCAAGATTACACATTCCTTAGATAGCTGGTCCTTTTCATTATTTATGACCTTAGATTCATCAATGAAATCTAGCAGTAACTCAAATATACTTTCTTTAGACAAAAAATTAATCTTGTCTTTTAGATGAATCACACTTACCTCTGATTCCTCATTAGATTCTCTAAAGGCCATAAGTGTTTGTTCAGCTCCATCTTCATCTTCTGAATCCTCATATGAGCTCTCTCCCCAAGCAGTAACCATAGCCTTTGTTGATCCTTTGTTTTTCTTGGGATGAACATGTTCCTTTTTCCTGTTTCTTCGTTCAGCCCTTTCCTTCTTCCATTCAATTTCCCATTGAGGACAGTTTTTGATCATGTGGTCAGTCTTACCATATTTGTAACATCTCTCGTTGGTTTGTTTTTTAGGTACTGTTGGTTTGTTGTAAGTTGCACCTTTTGAAGAACCCTTCCCTCCCATTAGATACTTTTTGAAATCCCTCGTGATCATACACATTTCATCCTCCTCTAGATCTATACCTTCAGCGACTCTGAGATCCAGGCTCCTTTCCTTATTGGGTGCATCCATCTTCATGGTTTGCCTTCTAAGTTCATTGGCAGTGAGATTTTCATTTAGCTCATCCAACTTGAGAGTGTCAATGTTCTTTGATTCCTGAATAGCAGTGATTTTGCTTTCCTAAGTAACTGGCAAAACCCTTGTCAAAATTTTTTCAACCTTGTCTTCTTCAAGGATAATCCTTCCAAGAGACGTAAGTTTATTTGTTAGAGTTGTGAACCTTGTATACATCTCTTGGATGAGTTCTCCTTCCTTATGGTGAAATTATCATATTGAGAGTAAAATAGTGTTTCTATTGATCTCTTCACTTGAGGAGTTCCTTTGTGAGCCACTTGCAAAGTGTCCCAAATTTTCTTAGCAGTAGTACAACTTTGAATTTTGTTGTACTTGTCTGGACCAAGTCTACACACAAGCCATTTCTTGGCCTTAGCATTCATTTCCCACTTCTTCAAGTCCTCAGCATTGCAGTCGGTTCTAGTCTTTGGCACATCCACTCGTTCAACATTCTTCTTCATGGTAGCCAAGGGACTGTCACACCTCATTTTTCTTACTACACCCCGTAAAGGGTATAATAATTAGGGAGTTATTTCCAACTTGAAGTAACAATCGAAACACGATTTATTTGAAAGATTCAGAGTCGCCACTTGGGAGATTTATAGTGTCCCAAGTCACCGGTTGAATCCTGAATCGAGGAAAAGAATGACTCTGTTTAACAGTCCATGAACCAAAAATTCGAGTAAGAAATTTTGGTAACCCGGGAGAAGGTGTTAGGCATTCCCGGGTTCCGTGGTTCTAGCACGGCTGTTATATTCGGCTTAAATTATCTGATTTTAAACAATTATGAACCTATGTACAAATTTTAACTTTTTAACCGTTTTTATTCATATTTTAAAGAGAATTGCAACGTCGTTAAAACATGTTTCGAACCACGTCACATAAATGCACCCATTATTTTTGACATATTTTAACTTCATTGGGATTTAAATTTGGATCACATAAATGTGCACCCGAGTTTAGGAAAGTAATATTATTAAACACGCGCCTAAAGCAACTACGCATTTGCACTTTGCGAGGGCCATGAAATTTGCTAAATGGAACGCCTCGAGTTCTAAGTATTTTTAAAGACATAATTAAAGAGGGCCACGCATTTGTGATTTTATTTGGCGCGGCGCACCTCTAATCTATTATAAAGGATATTTAAACTAAAAGCTCAAAATGCCATAGACTATTTGTTATCTACGATAGCTCACCTCCAAATTACTTCAAATGGCTAATTAATTAAGATTGAACATAAAAGAGGCCTTAAGTAATTGATTGAAGGCTCGGGGGGGGGGGGGGATTAATTCTTCCAATGCAAGGAAACTAATGACCCAGACTGGCCCTAGTTATATTTGAACGAAAATGCTCCAGTTGGGCCCATGAATGAGCCCAAGTTCATGAGGGCACGCCAAACAGTCTTCACGAAAGGGGATCACATGTGAAATAACTGGGCTCCCAAATGAAGCCCAGCTTGGCAGACTAATTGCGAATGGCGCCATTACAATTGGGCCAAAATGACAGCCCAAAACATAAACATCAAATATACTTGAAGCAAATCGCACCATTTAGGAAAAACTAGAATCGAGTAAACACTGCTAATCTCTAATTCAAATGCAAAGTAGATTTTAAGTCTAACATGGATTCTAAGGCAATACCTAGTTGCAATACATCTTTTTTGCACAAATTATCCTCTAATTACAAAATCCCAAAGTTCGCACAACTTGTATCAAAATATGGCCAACTAAAGCACATTCAAAACAAGTAGACTTGATTTAATCCCAGGCAAATTCTTATAAGCAATAAAAGAAACTTCATGGAGCATCATGATAAACAAACAACAAAAAACTTCAATTTCAGATTCATGTCAAGTAGATCTATGTATGCATGGATTACTTAAATTATCTAATACCGTAATTCCCCTAAGTATACATTCAACACATGAAACTCAAAGTTATAACCAACATTCAATTATAGCAGGCCAAAGATCAAACCATAACTATAACGAAGCTAAACTTAATAAAACAGAACCAACTAAAATGGAATAAAATACACATAGCCTAGATCTAACACTATTGTGCCATTTAATTATTCATATCAAAAAGGAAATTATTACATGACTATCATAATCAAATTAGCTACAACATACTTTGAAAATTACATGGATTCAAACTTCAAAACTATAGAGTAAAGTAAAATAATAGCAAAACGAGTGATGTCTACAAAAAATAATACATTCATTTCCTCCTCAAGTCATTGCTTCTATTTACATGCTTAAATGGACTCCATAAGAACTGGAATATACTTGGAAATACCAAAAGAAAGTAGAGAAATGAGGAATCAACAGAAGAGCAGCAACATGAGCAATACCCAACAACAAAACCAACCCAGGAATGGTTGAAAGACACCACTTTAAACCAGATTCAAACTCACAATTGTACCAAGCAAAACTCCAAATCAAAACACACCCAAAACCTAAACTCAAACACTAGATTATCAATCAAATTCAGGTCATTTTAACTTTCAATTATCCGAGAATTATTTCAGAATGAGAACACCAATGATTTCAAAGTTTTTTTATGCAATAGTGCTTTTTCTTTGGAGGTTTCAACTGTCTAAGTGATTTCTGGGATTTTCAGCTCTCTAATGCTTGCCTTCAAAGGCAAGAATAGTGCATTATATATATGCAACCATAGGGCATCCCTGCTGAACTAACTTTTCACCCTTAGTCCCTTTTTAATTTTTGTTTTTAGCTTAGGTAACCCCCAATTTCTAACTTCTTACCCAAGTTTTACCCATCAAAAGGTCTAAAATACCCTATAACCCCTCCCTATAAACTTCCATTTCTATTATGAAAGATTCCCTCCTACTTAAACTATCTAAATTACCCCCAACCCCAATCAGTTATTGCAAACTTTAACTATCTCTTTGAGACCCATATAATTTTCAGGCTAACAATTGACTCCCCATAAGGTCCTCTAAAATGTCACAACAAACCTAATCAACTACTAAGAATTTCAAACAGATCAAGATAAAACAAAAATGCAAAAAACCTGCTTGCAATTAAAACAAACATAATACAAATAACACAACCAGTATTTCCAATATCATTTAAACTAACATACAAATGAAGAATCGATTATATACTTGTCGCAATTAAAATAAACAATAATTAAAATAGTTCTGGACCTAAAGTAATCAACTTGAGACAAACACACAAAGAACGAAATCTATGCAATTGACTTAACATGACGAACATGACTTTTAATTCGAGACTCAGAGTCTGAATCAAAGGAAAAAAATGAGGTGGAGAGTGACTCAATTAACAAGAAATGAAACAGGATAAATAAAGTCTTACCTAATTGAAATGACTTGAGATAGAATCCAGCCACACTCTAGACAGAACCCCAAAAGATCCGTTCGAGATTTTGACCTCAGGAACCCTAGATCTTGAAATTCGACCGGTTTTTGAGGCCTTTGAGAGGATTTGAGGATGGATGTTGGATGGGGGGAACAAAGTGACCATAGGGTATGATTTTGAAGTGATTTGGTGGTGGAGCCGCCACCAGAGAAATTTTGGGCGGCGCTAGGGTTCATGACTTCGAACCCAAATTCGAAGATCTCTGAGTTTATTCGAAGTAAACTGGTCATGGATTGGGGATGGGGAGATGTAGAGAAATTCAGGGTGTGATTTTGGTTGCCATTGGGGTAGTTTGAGTCGTCTCTGTCGGGGGGTTTGACGGAGCATGTTAGGGCAGGGAAGCTTCTCTAGGGTTTGGGAGGGCATGAGAGATGGGGACAGAGGGGTGGGGGTGGCCTTTGGACAGTTTTATACTAATGATCCACGAGTTCCTGGCCATTGGATCATGAAACCTCAACGGTCAGGATTGATCAAGGATGAACAATGTCGTTTTTGTATGGAGGGGGCTGGACTGGGTGAGACAACGTTTGGACTGTGGACCAGAGCGTTTGTTTTGGGCCTGAAGACATAGAGGAAATTTGGCCCAAAACTTTTCTTTTATATCTCAAAACATTTCAATTCAAAAATCCTTTTTCCTTTCTTTTATTTATTTTTAATTCCTTTTTCTAAATTCTTTTAATTCCCCTTATTCTTCTTTTCTAATTAGATAAAAATCCAAATTAATTTCTAGAACCTAACTAACTAAAAAAAACCTAGTTAAACCTAAAATGACAATTAACACAGTTAACAAATTAACATCGAAAATAATCAAAATCAAAGCTAGAATTAGAAGTGCAATTTAAACCATTTTTTTGTGATTTTCTTTCATGAGCAACCTAATTACTAAATAATTCTTAAAATGCAAAATGAACTCCTAAATGTACATGCAACACATTCTTTTGTATTTTTCACTAATTTAAAATGCTCAGGCAAAAATGCAAATAATTGACAGAAACATGCCATGAAATTCACAAAATTACAAATGCTAAAAAGAAAATATTTGTTTTAAAATTATGGGAGTAATTGATGTAGGGCAAAAATCACGTGCTCATAGGGACCACTAGTAACAATGTCCCATAGTTCATAATCCTCTCCGATAATGTGATCTCTCATCATGATTTTCCACCAGGAGTTGTACTGGCCATTGAAGAGTGGAGGCCTAACAGTGGATAGTCCTCCCCAGTTTCTAGGTGGTGCACTCTTCTTGATCTGTTCCTAAGGTGTTAGCCTCTTCAAGGATAACCTGCTCTAATACCAATTGATGGTATATACTTCAATACCACACAAGAGGGGGATGATTTGTGTGGTGACTAATTTTTCGCTTAACCTGATTATAGAAAGACCCAGTACCTAATACAATTGCTTCTACATAAAGATGAAAGGTACAATATGAAAACACCTACTACAATTGAACTAGAAATAAAATATAGACACTTGGAGCTAGTTCTTCTATCTGGTTCAAGTAGCTTCAGTTTTGCACTCTTGAATCATACATGAACTGCTTGCAGAAAGCCTTGCTATTTTGCTCTCAATTCACCTTTAACTTCTGCATTTTTGTGTGTTACCTGTAAAATAAAACAACACTGATATTTATAGAGTTAGTAAATAGAGATTGACTAGAATTCTGATCCTACTCCTCCTAGGTGGAAGAGTTCTAGTTGATCTCAATCTCTAACTCTATTCTTCTCTTAAATCGTGTTCTCTTTGAGTAAGGAGTCATTCTCTTTATGCAATATGCAACCATTTCGATCGGGATCAGGAGATATTACTTCTTTCAAGATAAGTTTATATCCTTCACATGCATCTCAAATGCTTAAGTCTGTCTATATCTGTGCTCCACTAAGATGGACCTGGTTCATGTCTGAGTTTCTTTTTCAGTCTTCAAAACTAACCTTTACTTGGGCAATACTATACGAACCTATTCGAAGGCTCATAATCCCAAATGGACATCGATAATACCAAATTCTATTTCAAATCAATATTTGGAAGCTCTAAAACCTTCAAGACACGGGTTTTCAACAGTAAGCATTGAAACGCTCACGTGTACCCGGAGCTCGATCCGAACATAGGCCCAAGTACAAAATCATTGTGCAAACTTATTGGAATCATCACATCTTGATTCCGAGATTGTTTACCCCAAATTCAAACTTTGGTGAACTCTTCCAACCTAAAGTCTTCGGATTGAGATTATTCTTCCAAATCAACTCCAAAATTTTCGAAAATCAAAATGAATTTCACATGCAATTCATAATACATTAAATGAAGCTACTCAAGGTCTCAAATTGAACAACTAGCTAAGAGGATGATGCATTAGCAAGTCTGGGATCCGTGGATGATGTGACAAACAACGAAAATTCAATTGTAGTGCACTAATTTCATTCAGCGCTCGATCAAACGAAGAATGAGGTAAATTTCAATAACCTAACATAAGATTAAAGTTTGTGAATTATCTGTAATATAAAATACTACCTAATGATAAAAAGCAATTCCAACTGTTGCAAAAAAAAAAAAAAATTGCCCGATATTGCTTAATATAAGGCAATTTGTATCCAAATACATTTGGGGGACCCTTATCTTGGTACCTTGGACTATCACAAACTGAAAACATGATGCGAGAGGTACTTGAGGGACATTTAGGAAATCGCGCTAGAGGAAGGTTGTGAGCACGTGATTTTTGCTCTCACGACAATTATTCCCAAAAATATAAAATAAAATAGTTTTGTGTTGCATTTGATTTTTTTGGATTGGGTGTTATCTTTCTTTAGCATTTGTATGTGTGTGTTTATTTGTTTAAATTGATTAAAGATACAAAAAATACGTGTTACATGCATTTAAGAATTAATTAACCATAAAGTGGTTAGAAAAGAAATTACAAAAAATATGCATTGTTGTCCTTTGTCATTGAGTAATTTAAAATGCGTAATTTGCATTGATTGTTTGTGTGTTAATTAATAGGTGTGTGATTTCATTTCTTTTAATTTGTGTAGAGTGTTTAATTTAATTGTAGTTAGTTAAGAAAGTTGGAAAATGGCTAAAAATGCAAAGAAACCAGGCCCAAACCAACATTGGCCCAGTCCACGGAGGCCTGGTCTCAGGGACGTCAAAATGACGTCGTCCCCAGGACTTCCATCAGGATCGTTGATCGAATCAAATCTAACGGTTCAGTTCAGCTCACCCTTTAATCCAAACGGGGTCGTTTTGGTGCGTCTGATCTAAACCGTCTATCCTATCTCATCCAACGGCCTCAAGCCTTCCATTTAACCCGACCCGTTCACCCTTAAGACCGACCCAGTCTCATTTAATTGAAACGACGTCGTTCTTTCCCTGGCAAGAGATCCTGGCCATCAATCGAACTTGATCCAACGGCCAGGATCTTATCTTATACCTCGTATATAATACTGCCCTCACACCCCTCGCCCCCGTAGCCAAGCCCCCATCTCACCATCGTCTCTCTCAAACCTCAGAGACGAAACCCAGCCCCAAACCCTAGCCTACATCCTTCCCCTTCGTCGTAAACCCGGCGGCAACGATGCCAATGACCACCAAACTTACACCACAGCACCCCCATAACTTCCCCATTCCAACCCTGAGCGTGGTTTCCTTCGAATCAGGCATCAACTCTTCGAATCTTGAATCGAAGGTTGGCTGGAAAACCTCGTCGGCTCCGATGGCCATGAAAATTAAACCACAATACCTCCAAGACCCCCCATCTTCAACCCCAAGCATGGTTTCCTTCGAATCAAACCGGAACTCCTCGAATCTAAAATTTTTGTCAAGAACCCTAATAGTTGCCACTGCTTTATGGTGGCGCCGCCACCTCCACTCGACCCCAAACTCACACCCGGTCCTCTTCTGACCTCCCTCGTAACCAAACCAACATTGGTTGGGTTCGAATCCATCCCAAACCCCTCGAACCCCACTCTGAGCCTCAATAACTCTAGAAAGAGTTCAAGCCTGTCTGAGGATTTTTTGAGGTCTCAACGGGCTTTAGTCGAAATGTTCTCACCTGAGAACACTCGATTAAATCCCATTTGGCCTAAAAAAAGTTTCAAAGTCCGAATTGGTCCCAAGTCTGTTTGATTTCTGATTTCTCTTCTCAAGGTACTTTCTCTTTCTTTCTTTTATCTTTATTTATTTATTTGTCAGTCTAAGTTTCATTAGTATCTTTATCTGTTAAGTTATCAATTTTTCTGTTCTCCCCTCAGACCTTTTATTTGGTCAATTTTTGTTTCTGTTTGTTTATTTGATCGTGTGTGCCATAAGATACATATTCGCTTCGATTAGCGTCGTCGAATAATTAGTTTCGTATCTTCGTGATTCTGCCTGGAAACTATGAATCACTGATTCATAAGTCGATTTTGTTATCCATTACATGTGTTATAATCGTTTAAACGAACGTCGTTGATTAGTTATATGGCGTTGCTTAGAACAATAAAGCAATAATGTCTGAAACTGATTTAGGTCCAGAATCACTGTTGGATTGAGTCTTGAACTGTTTGTGATTTAAATTAGGTTGGAATTGGACATAGTTGTTAGAAATCAGAAGCTGACATTTAAGATTCAAGAAGAGTGCAATGCACATGAGGCAGTCTAGTGGAACCTGTTGTACAGCAGGGTATCCCACTAGCTTTCTGCATTTAAACAATTTTAAATTAGTGTCCCATACTTAGACAATGTAATGTGGAAACATAGAGAGAATAATATGGGGTTCTGTTTTGTTTAAAATAATTAAAAAAAAGACTGCAGGGGCTGGGTGTAGTTGGCTATATAAGGGAGGCCATAGAGATTAAAAAGGGGATCAATCTTAAGGATAAAAAAACTACTGCTCCATTGTTTTCTCTTCTGTTTTCTAGGTGAACTTCTGTTGATTGGTAGTCCACATATCTCCTTTTTAAACCAAAATATAGTTTGAACTTTTAGGGGTGGGCTAAAGAACTCCAGTATTCCTTTAAGAATTTCAGGCTGAGTTCAAGGTCCCAGAGGATATTGGATTTTCATTTTTGGTTCAGAATCTGGTATTAAGGTTTCAGGGGTTTCTTTGTTTGGTCTCAAGCAGTTGGTCTTCGAGGCTTATTAGTCATTGAAGGCTGATTGTTATATGTCATTGTTCCTTTTCTTGATATCCTCTGGTTTCGAGCTATTCTGGGATCCTAGTTGTTTGTCACTTTGTTTTGGTCCTTGTTGTTTAATCCTCTGGAGGTTGTTGTTTGTTTTGTCGGGATTATTATTGTTGTTGTTTGGTTTTCTAAAAGTTGCTGCTTGATTGCCTTGAGTTCCTTGTTGGTGTAATCTATTCCGGGGACTTCAGTCGTGCTACTGGGCTATACTTGGTGTCTTTAAGTTGCTCTAGTTGCTGCCTAGTTTGTTTTGCCACTGTTTTCATCAGTTTGGTCGTCGATGGAATTGGTTCTGTTTATTTGTTGTGTTGTGTTTCTGTTCGTGTTACTGCCGCTGTTGATACTCCTTCTTCTTTATTTCCAAATATCAGGTACATACTCTTTGTCCCCAGTTGAATGTGGAACCTTGGCTCAAATGTATGAATGATGTGAGAATTCAAGGAAAAAGGAATTGCTATGTGTTCATTTGGATTTGTTCCGAGTTATTGTAGCTTTTAATATTCCGAGTTAGGATATCATGTTAACTAGGACTGATTTAAATTGATTTGAACTATGTAGTTTGTACTGGACTGTTTGGACTTGTGTTAGTAATTTCTAATAAGTGGATTGTGTGCATCAAGTTCAATGGAAATGTGTTAGCAAATAAGGTTAAATCTTAGATGATAATGGTCAGTAGCAGCTTTTAAACATAGAGTTTGTTCCCAGAATTTATAAACACAGGTTCAAATAATTTCATGATTTCACCAGTGCAATCTTATAGTCTAGTTAGTTTAGAAATGCTAAAGCTGCATGCATGTTAGTTTAATAGTAGTGGTTTAAATAATGAATTGTTCATTGATTCATGCTCCCCTAAGTTCATTTCTGTTAAATTCGAAACCAGTGGGTCTTTAGGTTCACGTAAAAGTTGAACATGGTTAATCTACCTAGCTAATGTTAATTGCATTTTTAGTTCGAAGTTCTGTGATTTCAATTGTCCTTGTCAATGTCGAACGAAGTGGGGAATGGTTTAACAACCAATTAAATCGTGTGCGTGTGAGCTCCAGGGGATTCGATCCCTTGATTCCCCATGGGCAGCCGGTTATTGCATTACGGTTTGGGCTGGTCTCGGGCCCATTTGCTACAGCTCCCCACGTAGAACCATTTGGTTCATTAAATTGGGCCTTCTGTCAAGGGCCTGAGAATTTCTGGCGTTTGGTTATGCCGCTGCATTACTTGGGCCATGGACTGTGTGAAAGGTCCACAATGTTAAGGGATTTCATGTGTCCATGAACCCCAGGTATAAGTGAATCTCAAAAATCTAATTAATTAGGTTTCATTTATTATTAGAGACAAAAACCAAGTAGAAAATTATAGCCACTTTAGGATCAACCTTTGGATAAAATTGATGAGACGAGCCTCGCCCAATAAAAATACAAAATTGTGGGGCCCTCACTAAATATTATATTAACTTTAGACTCCGAGACGGGTCGTTTAGCGAATTTCACGGCCTTCCCCAAAATAATAACGCGTTAGATTCTTCAGGCGCGTATTTTAATAACATTACATTCTTAAACTCGGGTGCACATTTATGTGACCCAAATCCAAATCCCAACGAAGTCGAAATGTGTTAAAGACCACAGGCGTACTGGTACGGTGCGGTCCAAGATACATTTTTACGGCGTTGTAATTCTCTTTAACAAATAAATAATAAAAGCGGTCAATTATCCCTTTAAATAATAAATGGGACGAGCCTCGCCAAATAACACGCAAATTGAGGGGCCCTCAATAGATGGTTATTTTAAATGCTTAGATTTCGGGACATGTCGTTTAGCTAATTTTACGGCCTTCTCAAAAATAATAATGCGTTAGTAGCCCTAGGCGCGCATTTAATAATGTTATTTCCCTAAACTCAGGTGCACATTTATGATACCAAAATCCAAATCTCAACGAAGTCGAAATGTGTTAAAGGCCACAGGCGTACTGGTACGGTATGATCCGAAACACATTCTTTACGACGTTGCAATTCTTTGTTAAAATAATAATAATAATAATAATTAAAACGGTTAAAAGTTAAAATATGCACATAAGTTAAAGCATGTCATAAAATCAGATAAATAAGCCGAGTATAATAGTTGAGCGACCGTGCTAGAACCACGGAACTCGAGAATGCCTAACACCTTCTCTCGGGTTAACAGAATTCCTTATCCGGATTTCTGGTTTGCGGACCGTTAAATAGAGTCAAACCTTTCCTCGATTCGGGATTCAACCGGTGACTTGGGACACCATTAATCTCCCAAGTGGCGACTCTGAATCTAAATAATAAATCCCGTTTCGATTGTCCTTTAATTGGAAAAACTCCCTTCTACCACGCCCCTTCGCGGGGTGCGGTAGCGCCAAAAGGAGGTGTAACAAAGGTTACTAGTAAAAGCGCTAATAAGAGCAGGGTATTATTGGCCAACAATGGAGGACGAGGCAGAAAATTTGGCAAAATGTGCAATAAATATCAAGGGTATGCAAATAATATGCATTAACCGACACAATTGCTTCATTCTATTATCCCATCATGGACTTTTATAAAGTGGATAATGGATACCGTAGGTCCTCGACCTCAAGCATAGGAAAGGTACGAGAAAAAGGAAGTATCGACATCGTTTGGAGAAATATAATATGTAGATTTGGGGTTCCAAGGGAAATCGTATGTGATAATGGACCACAATTCATGGGAGCAAAGGTCACTAATTTTTCAAAAGTTGGAAAATTAAATGGAATCGCATCATATTGTAGCTAATGGACAAGCAGAGTCGAAAAATAAATTATTATCAACAATATAATGAAACGATTGGAAGAATCAAAAGGCAAGTGGGCTGAAGTGCTACCTAGGGTATTATGGTCTTACATGACAACAAAAAAACCAAGTACGAGAGAGATTCCATTTTTACTTGTTTATTGGCACTGAGGCATTAGTTCCAGCAGATATAAAGGATCCAAGCACGAGGTTCGAGCATACACATAAAGTAACGGATGAGGAAGAACTTTGTACAAAATCGAATTTGATAGAGGACCGAATGGAAGCATCCTTGATACGGATGGTAGCGCAAAATCAATGGATTGAGTGATATTACAATAGAAGGGCGAATCTTCGATATTTCAAAATTGGGAAAATAGTCCTAAGGTGTTTAAGTCAGCGCAGGCTGCAAGTAGAGGGAAATTGAATCCGAATTGGAAAGGGCCATATCGAGTTCGATGCATTGCTGGAAAAGGAGCGTATGAGTTTGAGACCATAGACGGGAAAGCATTACCTTCCAATTGGAACACAGTACACTTTAAGAAGTACTATTTTTGAGCAAGTACTCACGATTAGGTATCTCAAAGTCAATTACTTATTTGTTCATTTAAATTTTACTAACTATTTTAGATGATAGCCAACAAGCTAGCACGCACCAAATAATGACATTATAGTCAAAAGACACGTGAAATACTTAATTATTCTCAATCTAGGTTACAACAATTCTGATGAAAAGAGTTAGATAGTCATCATCTAAAATCATTACCCTCGAATCCCGTATATATTTTCTTTTCAGAGAAAAGCCCATATCGGAAAACTGATCCAGTGTTCAAATTTTCGTACTTCAAAGCTCAAATACGAGGGGGACTATGTATATGGAGGAGGCACGAGAAGAAGTACAACTCAAAATGATATCTCAATGGCCAGAGAAAAAATTTCAAATTTTCAAGCTCTCAAAGATTGAATGTGAAGTGAAGAACTGAAGATTCAACAGAAAACTCCCAAGAGTTATTAGGTTAAGGCTACAAATATAGTCACGTCATATTATACCCGAACCTGTAAATATTCTATAAATAAAGCAGTTATAAAAATGATGTGCATGAGTATTTGTTTTGAAAATTCAAATAAAACTTCTTCAAATTACTTTATATTTCATATCTTTACACCAATATGAACATGAGATGTCATATTTTATTAATAAGGGTCCACTTTTTATAAATAAGACCATGTATATTTAGCCACGATATATTAAAGCATTCATTCTATTTGGATAATGCAAAGAAAAACTCGAAAATTAAAGAGCAGAAACATACATAAAATATTTTTAAATTAATATTGATGTTGATGTTCATAAAATTTTACACAGAAAAATCAAAAAGCATCCAAAAACATTGTTAAAAAAAACTAAGGAGCATCTTCAGAAAGAGCAGAAGGATTAATTTAGGGAGAAGACGTAGACTGGGGATCAACAGGATCAACCTATGAACCGTCCTTGCTTAAGTCACCCTTGGAGCTTTCATCCTCGGGTGTAGAGAAATTTTGGCATTGCTGAGTACTTTCGATTACATCCTTAGCCTTGGAATTCTCAGCTTTGAGGTCAAAGCCTTCTTGGTTACCCTTGGTCAAAGTTTCAAGACTCGTTTTCAAGAAGGCCCAACTCATATCAAGAGTTACTTTATCTTAGAGAGCCACATAATCTATTTCTTATTATTCTTTTTCAGCCTCAGAAGATTCATAAAAAACCTTCAAAGGTTTAATATAGCCTCAAGGAACTTAACTTTCTCCGAAAAGAGGGCCAATTAATGGTTTTAACTAAACCGCGGCTCGGTTGGATTTTTTCAATAAGTTCATGCCCTCGGGGATTTCAATCATAACTTGCTTCATGCCACTCCCACAAGATGGGCCAGCTTCATCACGAGTAATAGTAGCATGAGTAGCAGTAGGAGTAGCAGCAGGAGTAGTAACAGGAGCAACGGGGCTCATAAGAAGAGTTATGAAAGGTGACTCGTCAAAAACAAAGACAAACTCTTTTTCTTCACCCTCAAATCCTTGAGAAAAAAGCCTCTCCGTTGGATTTGAAGGGGGTTCAAGGTAGGATCAATATTATCATCCTCTAAAACCTCTAGAGAAACATATGCAGGCTCATTTATCAGGTGAAAAGACATAGAGCATGTGGGCTGGTCTTGAAGAATGATGGATTCATCATCCAGGACAACATGCCTCCTAACTTTAGGCCTTTTCACTAGAGAACCTTCATCCTCTTCCTGTTCCTCTTCATCATAGGCAAGGACCTCATTGTTTTTCCTCTATAAAGAGGACACACTCAAAATTCGCTCCTGAGTAGTATTAAAATTGAGTTTAACTGCAGGAGCATAAATGGGAGAGACTTCGCACATTTGCAAATTCTAAAATTTACAAAGGAGGTTAAAATAAGAGAGATAAAAGTGAGAAATGATTGGTAAAATAAAGCAATATACCATGGGTTTTAACTTTCCACCCAAATTTCTAGGATGAGAAATTTCCACGATCTTTACTCCATACAAGCGATAGACAACATTTTTTCAACCCAATCACGAAAGTTGGGAAGTTCACCGAAAACTCCCATGATTTCGAAAAATATAAAGAAAATATGAGAAAGTTAGTGTTCTAAAAGAGAAAATAGCGTAGTGAAGAGACAAAAGAAAATGCTTACATGCAAAGTTCCACTTCTCAAGGAAAGATATGTTTTCATATTCCACAAAAACATGAGAGGGGAAAGTCACAAATGACATTTTTGTTTCTTGCCACAAGCGTGAAAACACCCTCGTGAAAAAGCTTTGGAGAATACAGATGAAGAAGATGACAAAAAGCGAAAGGGGCAGAAACTAAACCGACAAGTAGAAAAGGGAAGCAACTGCCCTCCACATTATCGGGCTTATTTGTCCTAGGAAAACATTGATGTAACGATATAATTCAATGATTTTTGGGTCAATAGGAGGTTTGAATCCTAAGATGAAAGGATAAGTGTAGACAAATGAATAACCTTCATGATAAGAGGTTATTTGTTCACCGACAGTAGGGGCTATGACTGGATTTTAGGTTTTTAGTAACACTCATGGCGTACCAAACGAAGAAAACCGGAGTTGATTAAAGAAGGAAAATGGTCAACATGATTAAAGAATGATAGTAATCATCAGCAATCGGGGTTGTGATTGGAACCAACTTGGCCCACACTCCAAAGGTGTTCTGTTTGACAGCTAAAATGTGTACTTTTCTAAGTCCTCAAATGGGAACACCATTAATATCCCCGAAAAGGAAAAAAATTAATTATCATTTTCATCAATTTGTACATATTGAATCCCCCTATTCTTTGCTCCCTAATAATCTTAATACTCGTCATCATCTCCTTATCTCTCAATTTCTCCAGTTCCAGTTGCATATTCTATTAAGGTATGTCACAGATCATCTCATGATTAATGGATTACTCAGTTCTCCATTAAAATTTTCTATTTTTTCCATACTGTTAGTTATTCTTTTTGGTCATTATTTTGGTGGGGTGATTTAGTAATTCTCTTTCGGGTTTGAATTTCTTCTTTTTCTTTTTCTTTTTTTCTTGGTATGCACGGTAAAATCAGAGGGTCCAATTTTCCCGTCATTATGATGCCCCGCAAACATACTTCCCAAGGCTTGAGACTAGGGTCGAAGTTCACCCTCGAGCGCTGTTGATGCTCGGACTCGGGCAATATAGACCAACGGCTATATTGGAAAAGAGGGGAGTTCCCAAGGGGGTACATCTAGAGCCGACAAAGTGTGTCAGGCTAGTCTGAGCCCGCATCGTGACGTCAACTAGCTGTCCCATCTCCATATCTTTGTAATAAATGTGTTTGTGATATGATGGGATCCTCCCTTTCTATATAAAGGGGGTCCTTGCCATATTGTAAAGTTTGATTGCTCCATACGAAATACACAAGAACATTCTCTCTGCTCTCTAACATATTCTCTTGATATTAAAACTTCCATTTATTATCTTCATTATCGTTCATCAGTTATTGCTTATCATTGGCTATAAAGAGACTTTGTTGATTTTATTATAACCATTAGTCACTCTTCAACTGCCTTCGATAGCTCCCAACTGAGCTCCAGAATCAATCTCGAGGCCCCCAAATCGACAAGCTCAAGGCCCCGATTGTTAACCTATCGGTTTGATTGTCACCTTATTCCTAACTCTTATCTTAGTTTCTAAGTCTCACACATACCATCAACTATTTAATAACTAGCATAAAAATAGATCACATATTTTTTTTATAATCAAATTTAATTGTTATTAGCATTTTCACGGTAAACAGTGTGGTACCCACAGTGGGGATAAAAATAATAGTGTTTATTTTCTTGTTGGTTTCATTACACAATGCAAGTTATCTTTTACACATGTTCTTGTCCAAGATCTTCAAATTTCAGGTCGGAATGCCTAACTCAGTAAATAGAGGTGAAAATAGTTATCTCGAGAACCACAAAGAGAATGGTGTGGTTGTTCTAAGTGTCAGTATACCACCAAAGAACCCTGTGAACGCACCGGAGCCGACCTCCAAGGGTAGGACCTCACGCGACGCCTAATTCATTGACACTGCTCCTCGCACTCACCAGAAAGTGCGCCGAAAAGTTCTGCGAGGAACTCGGCAAAGTCCAACCTGGGCAAAAAAAAGAGATTCCTCGGCATGTTGTTCATATGATTATTTGAGGGACCGACATTCCTCAAGGTCCCATGATCAAACGGACAAAAATATCCACCGTAGAAGAAGGGTTGACCCGATACCGCATGGCTGGAGACACCCTTGCATTATGTGAAGAAGATCTCAAGACCTTGGCATAACCACACAACGATGCGCTGGTAATCTCATTTCGTTTAAGCAAAATTCGAGTTAAACGTGTGTATGTGGATCCAGGCAGCTCAACCGACAGAATCATGTCAGAGGTAGTAGAACATCATGGGTTGCTCGATCAGATCATACCCACCTCCCTGGTCCTCCACGGCTTCAGCATGACTGGCGAGGTAACAAAAGTAGAAATCACCCTCCCAGTCGACACGGACGATGCAGTTTAGAACACCAAGTTTTAAGTCATCAATGGCGACATGAGGTACAATGCATTTCTTGGCAGGCTGTGGATACACACCATGAGGGCAGTACCGTCAACTCTATACTAGATAATAAAATTTCTGACAAAGGATGGCATAACGATCATATATGGAGAATAGCATGTAGCAAAAGAAATGTTCGCGGTTTACCAAGCGGCGTCGACCCTCACGCGCCCAACCTAGTATGAGTCTAGGAGCATACATACCCCTGAGGATGATGAAGAAGATTTCTTTTCTCCTCGAACTTTCGTTGCCCCCGAAGAGTCAGATGCAGCGAAATCAATAGTCGAAGATCTGGAGCAGGCTGTTTTGATCGAACACCTCCCATATCGTAAGGTATACCTGGGAACAGGATTAACCCCCTTACTCAAAAAGAATTCATTCAATTTCTTATTAAAAATATCAACTGTTTTGCTTTGTCCCACTTAGATATGACAGGAATTCCGCCAAAAATAACCTCCCACAGACTTAGTATCGACCTAGGTTTAAACCAGAGAAACAGAAAAGAAGACCCCAATCCGAGATAAAACATGCATTCATCAAGGAAGAGGTAACAAAACTTCTTAAAATAGGGTCCATTAGAGAGGTAAAGTACCCCGAATGGCTGGCCAACGTAGTAGTGGTACCCAAAAAGGGAAATAAGCTAAGAATGTGCGTAGATTATAAAGACTTAAATAAGGTGTGTCCCAACGATTCTTTCCTATTGCCTAACATCGATCGTCTGATCGATGCTACGGTTGGCTCTGATCGATGCTACGGTTGGCCACGAGACCTTCACCTTTCTCGATGCCTACTCGGGGTATAATCAAATTCAGATGAACCCCAAGGATAGGGACAAGACTTCGTTCATCATGAAATATGGTACCTACTGTTACATTGTAATGCCCTTCGGACTAAAAAATGCAGGGGCTACGTACCAACGTCTAGTTAATAAAATGTTCGAGCATAAAGTAGGCAAATTCATGGAAGTTTTTATTGATGATATACTAGTTAAATCCCTGCACGCAAAGGACCATTTGATTCATTTGTAGGAAACATTTAACATCCTCAAAAATTACAATACGAAGCTCAACCCCGAGAAATGTGCCTTCGGAGTGGGTTAGGGCAAATTCCTGGGCTTCATGGTATCAAACAGGGGGATCGAGATTAAACCCGATAAAATCAAGGCCATCAAAGAAATTACGGTGGTAAATAATGTAAAGGTCGCACAACGGCTGACAGGGCCAATAGCGGCTCTAGGCAGATTCATATCACGGTCACCCGACAGGATCCATCATTTATTCTCTTTACTCAAAAGGAAAAACAACTTCGAATGGACTCTAGTAAGCCAACACTCCTTGGAGGAGTTGAAACGATATCTGACTTGCCCACCTCTGCTCCATACGGCAAAGCAGTATGAAATACTGTATCTATACCTGGCCGTATTCGAAATAGTGATAAGCGGCATGCTGGTTCGAGAAGAGCAGGGTACTCAATTTCCTATTTATTATGTAAGTCGAACCCTATGGGATGCCGAAACTAGGTATCCATACCTAGAAAAATTGGCTCTCACGTTAATAAGTGCCTCGCAAAAGCCCTATTTTCAATGCCACCGTATTTGCGTTCTAACGACATATCCTCTCCGGAGCATATTGCACAAACCTGAGCTATCGGGTCGATTGGCCAAATGGGCCATTGAACTCGGGGGTATGATATCGAGTATCAACCTCGAACGACCATCAAGTCCCAGATTATGGCGGACTTTGTGGCTGATTTTTTGCCCTCCCTCGTGCCCGAGGTAGAAAAGGAACTTTTACTAAAATCAAGCATGTCTTCCGAGGTATGGAACCAATTAACTTACGGCACCACAAACGTGAGAAGATGCAGACTCGGTATAGTACTGAAGCCACCTACGGGTGGCATAATCAGACAATCTATAAAAATTGCAAAATTGACTAACAATGAAGCCAAGTATGAGGCTATGATTGCAGGTTTAGAACTGGCGAAAAGCCTGGGATCCAAGACCATCAAGGTAAAATGAGATTCACTCCTAGTAGTAAACTAGGTGAATAAAATCTACGAAGTTCGAGAAGACAGGGTGCAGAGGTATTTATATAAATCCATGTCGCATTACGTCAATTCAAATAATGGACCTTAGTCCACTTGAGAGCAGAATAGTGAGGCTGATGCCCTTGCAAACCTGGGATCATCTGTTGAAGAAGATCACCTACTCCCCGGGGCTGTTATTTAACTATCTAAACCAGTAGCCAAGGAAGGTCATGCTGAGATTAATTCCACCATTCTAACATGGGACTGGAGAAATAAATATATTGATTATTTAAAAGATGAAAAATTACCCACTGATCCAAAAGAATCGAGGGCCATGCGAACCAAAGCGGCCCGGTGCTCGCTCGATGAAAACAAGACTCTGTACAGAAGAACTTTCGATGGCCTCATAGCAATATGTCTAGGGCCAGGGGATACAGATTATGTACTTCGAGAAATTCACGAGGGTACTTGCGAAAACCATTCTGGCACTGATTCCTTAGTCTGAAAGGTGATCAGGGCATGCTACTACTGGGATAACATATTACCAAGGAATTCGTCCGAAAGTGCAATAAATGTCAGAGATTTTCCCTTATGATTCTCCAACACAGCGAACAACTATAATTGGTCTTATCGCCATGGCCATTCATGAAATGGGGAACGGACATCGTCGGGCCCCTGCCGATGGCACCAGGTAAAGCTAAATTCATTTTATTTATGACTGACTATTTCTCAAAATGGGTGGAAGCGCAGGCCTTCGAGAAAATAAGAGAAAAATAAATCATTAACTTCATCTAGGACCACATTATGTGCCGATTCGGGATTCCCTCCGAGATAACATGCGATAACGGGAGGCAATTCATCGGAAGCAAGGTAACACGGTTCCTTGAGGATCAAAAAATCAAGAGAATCATGTCAACGCCTTACCACCCATGTCCAAATGGTCAGGCCGAGTCCACAAATAAAACCATCATCCAAAACTTAAAAAATAAGCTGGAGAGTGCCAAGGGAAAGTGGAGAGAAATTTTGCATGAAGTGCTATGGCCATATTGAACAACTTCAAAATCAAGCACATGGGAAACGAATTTCTCTTTAGTGTACAACGCCAAGGCTTTAATACCGATGGAGGTCGGGGAGCCGAGCGCCAGATTCTAACACAGCACTGAGAGCTCAAACAAAATGAAAAACGGGAAGCCTCGCTGGTCCGAATGGCCGCCCAAAAGCAAATGATCGAAAGGTATTATAATAGGAGAACAAACATCCGACATTTCGGAGTTAGGGATTTGGTCCTAAGGAAAGTCACCCTTAACACCCGAAACCCTAATGAAGGAAAGCTAGGCAAAATTGGGAAGGACCGTACAGTGTCCTCGGAGTAGTCGGCAAATGGTCTTACAAGCTCGGTACCATGGAGGGTGAATAGCTTCCTAGCAACTGGAACATATCAATGCTAAAACGATATTATTTCTAGGGCATACAATTGAAAATTTCGAAAACACCCTCGAGCACGTGTTGCACTCTTTTCCTTCAACCGGATTTTGTCCCTAGAAGGGTTTTACTGGTAAGGTTTTTAACGAGGCAACGGCCATATGCTACCTAAGGAGACTCAACAAGTATTCAAGAATTCTTTTGCAATCCACTTTGAATAGTGGGGGGCATCTCCCCGAAAGGTCACCTTCAGGAAAGCCAAGATACCTTAAATGGGACCTCGATAGAAAAGTAATGTATCGGGCCAAATAGTCGAACGAACTGTGCCCATATAGAGCAACCAAGTCCTTAACAGCAAAAATGTGTATACTTGTACCAAGTAATCGGGGAACACTTTTCATCAAAGCATTTCACACTTCAAAATAAACTCGATGCTTTAGTGAAAGGAACTCCTCTATAAGAAATGTCCTAAACACTTGGAGACTGGCGTCAACAATTCGACACCTAAACGACCCTCGGGTCGGAACTCCAAACTCATAAGCCCTCAATGAGGCAACATCAAAATCATAAAATGTCTCTAAAACCAAAAGTGTCCCAAACACTCAGAGACTGGCACCAAAATCTCAAAAGTCGCATGACCTCAGGGTCGGAATCGCCAAAATTGTACGCCATCAATAAGGCAATACCAAATTTACAAGTAACGGCTCTCGAGCTAGGATACCCTCGATGACTCGGGGACTGTCTCCAATCGCTATTCATTAAAAACCCGAGGTTATAAGACCCCAAACGGGCAGACTCAATCTCGTAAGACCTACATAAGGCAGCAACATTATCTGTAAGGCATGAACCATACGTGTACGAAGTATCTAAAAACTGTAAGACCTGATAGGCATGAAAATTTTGTAAGACATTAATAAAGGTATAAACCCGATCTCAAAGTTAAGGCTATATATCGAACTTGTAAGACCCCTAAAAGGCATACCCTCAATATAGTCGCCGAAACTACTTCACTCGAGATAAAAAATGGCTCCGGCCAAGCACAACTGACTACGGTCATAAGGTTGTACCAGCCAAACTAACGCGACTCGGGGATGCCCGACCGTCGCTACAAAATCACAGGCCTTCAATTACTTCGAATCTACTTCGAAAAGAACCAATTAAACATGCTACCCTTGACATAGGAAAAAGATCTTCGACCATATCAACTCCAAATCACAAGCTTCGAGATACTCAACCTCCGAGTCAAACCCCCCTGAGGTGCTCGATCATTGCCGTATAACGACTTGTAATCAAGTTTTTATCGAATTTTCGAAGAGTCAGGCAAATATTATTTCCAAAAAGTCCTTAACAACAGAAAAATAAAGCCAGAAAAAGTCTCTTCGACCCAAGGGGTAAGAGCCATTGTCGCTAGCCCACATAAAAGGTCACTTCGACCCAAGGCATAAGAGGCATTGTCGCCAGCCCACACAAATCCAAAAACTTAAGGGTCGAATGAACTCAAGTCGAAACCCGACTCGGAGACTGAACCCAAAATATTTAACTAAATATGCATAAGAGCAAGGGCGTAAGAGCCATTATCGCCAGCCTACACAAATCCAAAAACTTGAGGGTCGAATGAGCTCGAGTCAAAACCCGACTCATAGACTTAACCCAAAATAGTTAACTAAATATGCCTAAGAGCAAGGCATAAGAGCCATTGTTGCTAGCCCATATAAAAAGTCACTTCGACCCAAGGCGTAAGAGCTATTATTGCCAGCCCACGTAAAATGTCACATCGACCCAATGCATAAGAGACTAAGGGCTAGCATGAAATGTTAAAAGTTTAGTGTCAAATGAACTCGAGTCGAGATCCGACTCGGAGACTGAGCCCAAAATAATAAGAAATGCCTAAGAGAAAAATCATAAAAGCTCAAATGCCAACTTACACTAAAAGGCGTACCGACCCAATGCGTACGAGTCACTGTCACCAATGCTAAGATCAAAGTTCGTGTCGGCCGAATACATAAAAGCCAGGTCTAACCCGAGAAACTCTCTGGGACTAACCTTTGAACATTATGGGTCACCCAAAAAACAGTAAAGCCTGAAGGTCTAATCCAATACCTGGGACCTCGGGTCGAAAGTCAAAAGACATCACATAGTATTTCCGAAAAACAAAAGGAAAAATAAGGGATAGGAAACAAAAAGCCTTTTTTGTGGCCCACAGGGAGGATGTTTACAAGTCCTGGAAAACCTCTTACAAAGAAAGAACTGGACATAACTCTAATCCATCATCAAGCCTGCATCTTTGATGGCTTCACCAAAAGTGTCACCCCAACAACTATGGGTCTTTCAACGGCCTCTCCCCATTTGGGGGCTCCGCCTTCATCTTTATCACCTCCTGAACTACTGCTCGGTGCACCTCCAAAAGCAATCAAGGCAGCATCCTTCTTCTCTAGGGTCTTCACTCTCTCGGGTTTGGTAGGCGAGATGATACCTCTCACATATATATCCCCAAGAGTCTACCTCCGAGATCCCAATCGAGCACGCTCCACGGCTCGAGTCAATTTTGGCTCGACCTCCTCGGGTGCCCTCCCTGCTTGAGCACTTGTTGCAATGGAATTCTCTTTGTGCAAAGATATAAGCAACTCGGCTTCAGTTTTAATATCGGATCATGCAGCTACTAACTTAAAATGGAGACCTCTGTACTTGTCACTATCCTCCATCGCGTCACTAAGCTGACGCCCAATTAAGGTCACATTTTCCTATAGGGCATCCCTCTCGAAAGTTATCTCTCTTACATGCCGTTTGAGTTTGGAGACTTTGAAGTCTCTGGCCCGGAGCTCCTCCCTCAGCAGGGAACCTTCCTTCTCAAATTGCATGAATCAGATCCAATATGTTAAAACACTGGGGTCTAGCAGACATTCAGATAATAGCAAACGGGGATTAGGTAACATGTTCAATAAGGTAAGCCTTCTCGTGCTCATGACGGGCCACCTCAACCCGATATTGGGTGAAAGTCTGACTATAAATCACCTTGGACTAAAGCCACGGAAAAAGACAAGTTAGAAAGACAAAAGTCAGAGTGACCAAGGTTAGAGCAAGATATGGGATTTGCAAAAATTACCTGCTCGGAAAACCTACTCATCTCACCAAAAACGAGTGAAGCATCGATCTCGGGGATCCTCGGGAATGGTTGGAAGCCTTTTGAGTGCATCCCCACCTTTGATAGGCATCCTCGCATCGGAAGGTTCTTCATACGGGACATCTTGCACTCCCTTAGGAGGTAGGGTCGTTCCCTGAAGGGAATTAATCGAGACCGCGACACTAGCAGCATCGATCAGGACCATCCCATGTCCATTCAGGGCCTCAGAACTAGGCCCCTCCGAACCACCTACCGAAGGCATCCTAGCCCGCAGGGAACTCTAGTCGACGGCCAGCTCGGGGGAAGCACCCGATACTTCCACAGTTATATCTCCCTCCGAAGTTGGACCACGGCAACATCATGCTCCAGCTCAGAAGCCACCATCTCTATAGGATCGGCCAGGTTATCCTCCCTCGGGCGCTGTCGAGAAGTTATTTCCCCCTCACCTTCAACTCGAGGGTTTCCCTCCATTTTTGGAGTTAGGGTTGTCGGGTCGGCCTTAGTTTCTTCCACCTTAGTCTTCTTGGATTTCGAAGATCCGTCCGACATATCCCTTTTTCTTTTCTTCCCTTCATCGGGTACCAAAGCGCCCTCCCCTCCAGGCAATGCTCCCTTCATCAAGGCGACTTCCCCCAAACCTACACAAAAGCAATATGTAAGAACAAGAACGAGAATTCTTCTAGTAGCAATTTAGATCTAAAATTGTGACTACAGTAGGGGTAGAGGCTCACCATGATCCTTAGCTTCCCACAAGCTTGGGATAAATCACGACAGGTCTAACTTGGGAGGTCCAAAACTGATCCAGGATAAATTGTTGCGGCTGCATTAGTAAGAAAAATTAAGTGCCTAGAAGAACGTAGTCAAAGATAAGTAAGGGAATGCTAGATAACGTGTCTACTTGCGTTCCACATTCCACCTCTCGAGGAACGACATCATCTCCGCCGGTATCAGGTCAGAAGTCCTTACTCGGACAAAACGGCTTATCCATCCCCCATTCTCGAGCTCTTTGGTATAGATGAAGAGGGCCCTCAGGGATCCGCATTGGATCTTGATTAGACCCTCACAGAAGAGACGAGGGATGTACATCTTGATCAGATGATCGAGGGTAAAGGGTGAAGGGCATCTTCTCGACTATGTTCACATAGTACCTGATCATATAAATAACACGCCTGAATAAAGGATGAATTTGGACGAGGGTCACTTGATATCGTTGGCAGAATTTGAGAATCAAATGGTCGATCGGGGGCGACGATGGCCCCATTGGCCCTAGGGTAAACGGGTAAGTATACACACTGAGAATATCGGTTTTGTATGTCGTAATATCCTCCTACCAAACTGGGATCTCCACAAGCATCGCGTCCCCCAGCGACAATCATCTCTCACTCTTTCGACGTCTGTTATCGAGCTAATATACTGAGTTCCAGGCTTACAATGCCCCAACTTCGAAGAAGGCCTCTCGACCTTGAAATCAGAAGCCATCTCAAAAATATCCTAGAACGCATTCCTCAGCATGAGGAGGCATTGCCGCTTCACCTTGAGATAAAAGTGAAGATGATGAGGCCACATTCTCCTGAGAAGCAACGGCGGAAGTTTTCACCATTCCTAGAAAATTTCGAAAGAAAAAGGGAAGTTACGTTCCTAAGAAAGAACAAAAGTAAAGGTAGAAGGGACCTTTTCTAGGGTTTGGAAATGAAATTAATTGTAAAGACGAGAAAGAGAGTATTAATAGAAGCCCCCCGTACGCGTTGAAGGAGGCCAAGGGACAGCTAATTCCATAATCAATGTGAAGGCCTTCAAGGGTTGCGTGTGCATCGTCTTTTGGAACCTTATGACTACCATCATTGCAAAAGTATCAGAGGAGGCAAAAATTCAAGGTTGTTTCTTATCACTTTCGCTCTAAGAAATGTGGAGAATATCTGTATACGATAAAATTAGAGGGTCCGATTTCCCTGTCATTATGATGCCCCGTGAACATACTTCCCAAGGGTCGAGACTAGGGTCAAGGTCCACCCTTGAGTGTTATCGATGCTCGGCTTTACGGCAATGCAGACCAACGGCTATATTGGAAAATAGGGGAGTTCCAAGGGGGTGCAGCTAGAGCCGACAAAGTCTGTCAGGCTAGTCTGAGCCCGCATCATGACGTCAACTAGCTGTCTCATCTTTATATCTTTGTAATAAATGCGTTTGTACAATGATAGATCCCCCTTTATATATAAAAGGGGTCCTTGCCATATTGTAATGTTTGATTGCTCCATACGAAATACACAAGAGCATTCTCTCTAGTCTCTAACATATTTTCTTGATATTATTGTTTCCATTTATTATCTTCATTATCGTTTATCATTTATTGCTTATCATTGGCCATAAAAAGCCTTTGTTGATTTTATTATAAGTGTTAGTCGCTCTTCAACTGCCTTCGATAACTCCCAATCGAGCTCCAGAATCGATCTTGATGCCCCCGAATTGACAATCTCGAGGCTCTGATTGTTAACCTATCGGTTTGGTTATCACCTTATTCCTAACTCTTATCTCATTTCTAAGTCTCACGCATAGCATCAACTGCTTAATAACTAGCATAAAAATAGATCACATATTTTTAGAGTCCCATAATCAAATTTAATTATTATTACCATTTTCACGATAAACATTTTATCCATAATTAAGCATGTTTGTTTGCATCTAAAAGTACAACAGTAATTGTTCAAAATATTCAATACTTTCTTAGATCTTAGATTATTATGGTGTTTGCAGGTTTGCATGTTATGGTGTGTGATATCATATTTTTATTTCTTTTTATATAATTGAGAAAGAGTTATGTGTTTTAAACTTTAAAGGTTTGATTTTCGGCATATTATTGTACAAAGGCAATTACTATTATTGGAAAGATATTGTTTGTGATGTTGATCTAGTCAGAAAAACATCCTTGTACTTTGTGTTATACTAACTTGGTTATAACTCTTCTTTTCTACATCATTCTGCTCAATTGGGGTCAGCTAAGTTTTAGGTTTCTTAGTAAGTAAATGTTAGATGAATTGGTTTTCGGGGTACTTTAAATGCGTAATAGTTGACGATCATAGCAACTGAGGGCGGATTTAGGGGGCGAAACCCCTTCATGGGGAAATTACACTTTATATGTAAGGAAAAATTAGTTTTGTGCCTCTATATATTATATTTTGAATCCCTTGACACAATCCAAAAATATAGCTTAGGGGTCAAGGGGTTCAAAATCTTTGTGAGGTTGCTAGTTCTGTTCCCATCGACCACGACTAGTTCACGAGGCTGAAAAGTAGTTATCAGCTTAACAGCTTAAAGTAGTGACCTGCCCCTGAATGACCATTCAGTTGAACCATATTTACCTAGGAAAGTTGAGACGTCGTCTCTAAGAGGAAAGTGATTTTCGAGGTATAGCCAAGCAAAAATATATAGCAGCACCTCAATCTTTTGGTTATGGTACTAACTCCTCAATCTTTTACTAGTCATGGTTCTTTGGTTAGCTATCTCTCTATTCAGCGTATGATGGTGTTGACCTCTGATATGATCGAATCATTCAGCATTCAAAAATTAATCAAGTTGGGTATGTAATGATTTGAATTACAAGCATGACTTACCACAAGGTCTATTATCCATATCTTACTGGTGGTTCTTTTACAACCTACTTGTGTTTGGTGTCAGTGCTTGATAATTGAACTGGTATAATAAAGAAATACATAACACTAGATTTCACCGAGGGGGTGGCACGGCGGTCGAAGAATTGGAGTGAAAACCTTGAGAATCAAGGTTTGAGTACCAACATAACCAGTTGTCTAAGTTTTGGTGGGTTGAATTACCCATTACATGTATTGGTAGGAGTTTTAGTAGTAATTACATGGTGGATTAGTCTAGATTCCCGGACAACATTCTTATATGTATTTTTACATATATTGTTATTGTATGATAATCAGTTGGTATAATTCCTGAAGCTTGGCGATTAATCACCTGTAGAAACCCTAGTTCGAGGGAGAAGAGAAAGAAAGAGGAAGAAGAAGACATCTGAGAGAGAGATAGAAATGAATGAAATAGTGAAAATTATATTTCACTCAGTACGTATCTCGTACACTTACACACATATATATATACACATGTGTGACTACCCACTATTGTAACAAATAAACTAACTATGTACCTCATTAACCTCACTAACTTCCTAACTAACTAACCATACATAAATAAACTAAACTACTTTCATAATCAAGTTATTCTTTTCTCCTCAACACTTCCCGTCAAGCTAGGTGGTATGAAGACATCAAGTACCCCTAGCTTGGACATCAAATAGTCATGTTGAACTCTGGTTAAGACCTCGATTAGAATATCTTCTAGTTGTTCCTTAGTTTCTACATTTCCAATCCATACCAACCCATTCTATATCTTCTCACTTATAAAATGATAGTCGATCTCAATGTGTTTGGTGCGTTCATGAAACACTAGGTTGGCAGATATTTTAATTGATGCTTTGTTCTTTGTGAGTATGTTCACAGGGAGTTCAACATCTACCCCAATATACTTGAATAAGCCAAGTGTCCAAACCAACTCTGCCACTGTTGATGCAATGCTCATGTACACCGATTCTACCGAAATCCTGGAGATAGTGTTTTGCTTCTTTGACTTCCAGGACACTAATGATTCACCATACTTGATAAATAATCCAGCTACTGATTTTTTAGTTAGAGGGCAGGCTGCCCAGTCAGCATCACAATATGTTGTAATAGTGTTCTCCTTTCTGCTAGATAGTAGTATGCCTTGTTCAAGCTGCCCTTTCACATACCTGACCACTCTTTGTTCAGCTTCCATATGAGACCTCTTTGGCTTTTGCATAAATTGACTTAGTGTTTGAACACTAAATGCTATGTCTGGTTGTGTGACTGTCAAGTAGAGCAACTTTCCTAGTAGCCTCTGGTACTTGCTGGGGTCTGTCAAGATTTTATCTACTGTTCCATCAAGGGTGCCAATGTTTTCATTATATTCCTTAGTAGTGGGATTGACATTGGATTTAATAGGTGTAACTGCAGGCTTTGCAACTCCCATTCCAAGTTCAGATATGAGCTCTAGTGTGTATTTCCTTTTATGCATTAGAATGGCTTGTTATGAACTGGAAAATTCAATGCCAAGAAAGTATTTCAACTCTCCTAAGTCCTTCATCTTAAAATTCAGATGTAGCTTAGCTTTAATGTCATCTATTAGTGTCAAGTCAGGTCCAGTTAGAAGCATATTATCCACATAGACTAAGATAATGATAGTGTGTTTGCCTGCCCCTCTTACAAACAAGGAGTGATTATGTTGACTCTACATGAATCCTAAGTGTGCCAGTGCTTCATAAACGTTAGCATTCAACTATCTTGGTGCATGTTTAAGGCCATACAAGAATTTTAAGAGTCTGCATATTGGTCTACTCTTCCCCTGACTTTGAAAGCCTTGTGGCAGAGTCATATATATCTCATCATGCAAGTCACACTGAAGAAAAGCATTAGACACATCCATCTGATGAATGTGCCAATGCTCAGAAGCAGCAACTGCAAGAACTGTTCTGACTGTAACCATTTTAACCACTGGACTAAATGTTTCCTGATAATTAACACCCTCTTGCTGACTATACCCCTTAACCACAAGTCTAATATTGCCTCTCCTGAGGCCTTGTACCTTACTTTGTATATCCACTTGCACCCAATAGGAATTTTGCCATCATGCAGGAGACTGCATCCCAAGTATGGTTAGATTCTAAGACAGCAATCTCAGTCTGCATAGCATCCACCCACCTAGGATTTTTAACAACTTTCTCAAAGAGATAGGTTCCACTATAGTGGAGAAGACATCTAGATAGGCCTGATATTTAGGAGAAAATCCATCATATGACACATAGTTGGTAATAGAGTAAGACATAGACTTGTGTTATGGAAAAGACACAAAGTCTTTCATCCAAATAGGAGCTTGTTTGGTCCTTAATAATCTCCTCAGACCAATGAAGTTGAGACCCTGAGAAGGTACGGATGATGGCACTACTTCTGATGGTGAGTGGTGCTGTAGAGATAAGTCATGTTCTGATCTGGTAGCTACATGGTCAGAAATAATAGAAGAAGGAGAAGAGGTGAGTTCTGCATCAAAAGTAGATGATTCAGGGGGAAAGAACACAAGTGGTATAGATGCTGGAGAGTCCTTGAAAGGGAAAACATCTTTCTTGAAGGAAATATTTTTGTTAATGAGAAAGTAACGAGTGTTCAAATCTAATAGGATATATCCCTTTTAAGTATCAGAAAACCCCATAAGGACAATAGGCTTAGCTGCGGGAAGAAGTTTATCTGTTTCCTGAATCTGTTTGGCATAACACACACAACTAAGAACTCTCAGATGGTCCAAAGTGGGTGCTCTATCATACAATAATTCAAAGCGAGACAGACCATTGGGTACAGAAGATGGCATTCTATTTATAATATATACTGCTGCAAGAACACAATGATCCCAGTACTCAATATGAATATTGGCCTGAAACCCTAAGGCTCTGTCACCTTAAGGATATGCTTGTGTTTCCTCTCAATAACTCCATTCTACTGAGGGGTGTAATCACATGTCTTCTGATGTACAATGCCATATTTATGGAACAAGGTGTTGCATACATAGTTAACAAATTCAGACTCATTATCATATTTGGCTACCTTTAAGGTTTTGTTAAATTGAGTTTGAACAAACACAATAAACTGTGCAAGTACAACACATACGTTGGATTTTAATTTCAGAAGAAATAACCAATTCATACTGGTGAAATCATCAACAACAGTCAAGAAATATCTATTTCCATCAAAAGTTGCATATTTGTATGTGACGACCTAACCTGTCGTCTCATGAGTTACTGCTTTGTTTCCCCTATTTTCAGCTTCTTTATGCTTCATTATCCGTATCTTATGTGATCGAGTTAGTTTGGAGAGGTTTTGGTAAGAAATGAGACACTTAGTCTCTTTAAAGAAGGTTTGGTTTGGAAAAGTCAACCGGATGTTGACTTATGAGTTAGAGAGCTCGGATGTGATTTTCGGTGATTCGGTTAGCTTCGGGGGATGATTTGTGACTTTTGAGCGTGATCGGAAGCGGTTTTGGAGGTCTGGTGTAGAATTAGGCTTGAATTGGCGAAGTTAGTATTTTGGCAATTTCTGGTTAGTAGCTAAAATTTTGATCCGAGGGTCGGAATGGAATTCTGAGAGTTGTTGTAGCTTCGTTAGGTGATTTGGGATGTATGTACAAAATTTTAGGTCATTCGGAGGTATTTTGGTTGGTTTTTTTATCAAATGCGTGTTTCAGAAGTTTTAGAAGAACTTAGGCTTGAATCTGATGTATTTTGATGGTTTTGGTGTTGTTTGAGGTATTTTGATAATTGGAACAAGTTTGAATGGTGTTTTAGGATGTGTTGGTGCTTTTGGTTGAGGCCTCAGGGGCCTCGGGGTGATTTCAGATGGTTAGACGGGGAGTTTTGGACTTGGAAAGGTAGCAGAAAATGCAGCAGTCAGTGCAGCAGGTTTTTGGCCTTCGCGAATGCGAGTGGGCCATCGCGTTCGCGTAGAAGGATTTAGGGCCTTGAGTTTTTTGTTCTTCGAGTTCGCAGTTGGGTGTCGCGTTCGCATAGGTTCGAGTTTTTGTTCATTGCATTCGCGGGCTGTGCTTCACGTTCGTATAAGGGGAATTGAGGTCCCGCAATTTTTGTTCTTCACGCTCGCGACATCAGGCTCGTGTTCGTGGCATCAGACTCGCGTTCGCATAGTTGAATCGGGAAAAGCATCGCGTTTGCATGTAAGGACCGCGTTCGCGAAGGGTAATTTGGTTTGAGGCACAGTTTGTTCATCGCGGACGCGAGTGGGCCCTCGCGTTCGCATAGAGTTAAAAATCACTGGGAAGAATGATTTTTAATAACATTTCCTCTGCGAGCTAGGTCACATTTTCCTCCATTATTGAGCACCTTGAGAGATTTTTGGGAGAAATTGAAGAGGTTTTCGAGTGGGATTGATTGGAGGTAAGCCCTATGAACTAAAAACATGATTTAATTGTAGAATCGACCTAGAAATTTATAAAAACTTGGCAAAAATGGGAAGAATTAGGGCTTGAGTTTTTAAAATTTTAAATTGGAATTTGAAGGGCCATTTGAGTTGGATTTGAGAGTTCTTGATATGTATAGACTCGTGGCAAGATAAGGAACCTGTTGATGTAAAAAATTCTAAATTTTGAGAAGTGGGCCCGGGGCTCGAGTTTTGCCAATTTTGAGATTTTTGCTATTTTTCGATTCTTTTCGATTGGGTTATGTTCCCTTAGCCTATTGTGACATATTCGTTGTGGTTTTGGTCAGATTCGATGCACGAGGAGGCCAATTTGAGAGGTAAGGGCATTGCGAGCTAGAGATTTGGACGGCTTGAGGTGAGTAATGATAGTAAATGATGTCTTGAGGGTTTGAAACCCCGTATTGCACAACGTAGTGCTATATTGAGGTGAAACATGCATTTAATGACGAGCGCGGAGTTATTTATTATTGTGGATTGTGACTTGGTACGTCCCAGTTGATGTTATTACTGTGCATTTGACTGAGATTTTGTATGTTATCAACATAATTTGGGCTTATTTCCATATTTTGGGCTTCATGCCGACTATTTTTTCCTTCGTGGACTTTTATCACTATTTCCTCACTATTTTGATATATTACTTAAACTCAGTCCTATTGATTATTACTATTTTACAAACTCAACAACTCTTAATTGAATTTTGTGATTTAAATGATATTTCCAAATGTTGTTTGGGTTGAGCACTATTGTTTTACTGATGCCCGAGGGGCTTGTGATGATTTCTGGACTAAGTGAGGCTGAGGTACATATGTGAGGATATGCTGAGTGATATGAGATGCTTTATATGCCACGGGGTGGCTTGAGTGATGGGAGGCCGAGTGATGTGAGGACGGAGTGTCGAGTGATGATGCCACGAGGTGGCTTGATATAGAGCTTGGGCCATAAGGCCCCTCTAGAGTCTGCACACCCACAGTGAGAGCAGGTACACAGACCGAGGGGCTGATACTATGTTGAGTGATTGATACTGAGGCCGAGGGGCTGATACTATACTAAGTGACTGAGAGTGAGCCCGAGGGGATGATACTATGATGAGCGATTGATACTGGGCCCGAGAGGCAGATTACTACTCACTGTTTACTTGTTGTTTTACCTGATTTATTTATTTTTTTAAAAGGAGATTTCATTTGATTCTTTACGGTTTTACCGCTTTAAGTGATTTACTGCCTGGTATAGAATTGCCTTATGCATTCATGTGTTTTCATGCTTTCAGCCATTATTTATTGTTATTACTTACTGGGTCGGAATACTCGCATTACTCCCTGCATCATGTGTGCAGATTCAGGCATAGCAGAGTCCGCATCTGAGCGCTGATTCCTTCCAGACCAGGCAGCGATTTGGAGTTTCAAGGTAGTTGTTGACATTTGTAGCCCCTTGTCTCCCATATCCCCTATCATTTATGTTTTCTTCAGACTATTGTATCGGATTTTATACTTTGTAGACTTATAGCAGACTCTGTAGTAGCTCATGACTTGTGACACCCCGGTTTGGGCTATGTCAGGATGGTTTTCCCTTGTTATTATCGTTGTTTCCGCAATATTGGCTACCATAAGCATGTTTTAGTCTTGTTAATGTTAATTGATTGCTTAAAAGAGGTGTTTGTGTTTTTCTAGCTGGCCTTATCTTCATGAGAGGCGCCATCACGGCCGGGGTCGGGAATTGGGTCGTGATATTGTAAAGACACCAAACATCCACATGAGGCATATCAAATGCATAAGTGCTCTTAATACAACTGGTAGGGAATGGCAACCTGGTTTTTTAGAACAGGGGCATACATTGCATTTATTTATAATGTCAGTAATACTTGCTAGTTTAGCAGGAAACAATCTTCTGAATACCACACTAGAGATATGACCTAGTTTTTTATGCCACAAAGTAATATCAATATTTCTTGACTTTATTCATGCTGCAACTAAAACGACTACAGTAAGCTTCTTGGCCCCATGTTTCTGCATGAAATATAGGCCATCTATTTCCCTACCAATCTCCCCCACCTTGTCACTGAAGAGATCCTGAAATATACATAAATCAGGATAAAAATAGGCAAAGCATCTTAGATCTCTTGTCACCTTGGAGAATGACAATAAGTTGAATTTGAATTGAGGTACAAAGAGCACTTCTTTAATAGTGATTCTATCTGAAATATGACTATGTCCAATCTGAGTAACCTGAGTGACATCTCCATTAGTTAGTAGAACTCTTCTAGACTTAGAAGGTATGATTAGGGAGGTTTTGGTTAGTAAGTTAACATCTGACACCATATGATTTGTGGTACCAGTACCAATGATCCGGTCTTGTGAGTTAGTGAATGCTAAAATGGCAGTATAATACCTGCTGCATTTGCTTGAGTAGGAGGAGTTGGGATATTGTTCAAAACTGCATTATTTGATCATATTGTTCCTTGGTGAAGGGAAATTAAGGGTGTATTGTGGGCCAGTCCCAGGCCTAAATGAGCCTATTTGGGTCGGTTCTTAGTGGACGGGACCTAAGTGGGTCTGAGTTTCGTGAGCCAATCTTAAACGATCCTGGGCTTTGTGGGATTTTGGTTGGAACCGAACCGGGAACACGAACTAATGGTCCTGGACTAAGTGGGTCAATCTCGGGCCCACCCAACTTTCAATTTTTAAAAAAAAATTATTAAGGAAATTCCTTGTAAAAACTATATTATAGAATTGTGAATTCAAATTTAAACACATAAATATTGTAAAGAGATATTCAAAGCAATGCATTTATAATTTTATTATAGCATTAATAAAACATGACAATATCGTTCTTAGTCTTCCTCGCCCCATGGAATGAGCACAACAAGGTGCTAATATCACCATTGAGAAGAAAAAGAAACTAATCAAGATGTGCCAAGATACATGTTACATATTAATTTTACATGGTATCTCTTACAAATTTCATAAATCCTTCAAGGTTCGGAGGAATTTCCATTGGTGGTAGCGGAAAAGAAGATTGTTCATCACCGCTTCCGGGCAAAACTGCATCCTCCACAAGTTCAGCTAGCATTTCTTCATAAGCTTCGTCTACCTCTGGTTGTGATTCAGCAAGACCAAAATTTCTTCGTTCCGAAGGGATCCAATCTCTGAAAATTACTGATTTTTTCAAGCTCTCCCTCATAGACACTCTATAATCACCGAGTTGAAGTCTTGCTTGACTGAAAGCGCTCTTCGATGCCACTGTTGAAGCTTGAATGGTTAAATATCTCGGGTCATCCTTGAAAGAATCAGAAAGTATTTTTCGTTGTCCTTCCACCATTCCAAAATATTAAAGGAGTCGTCAGGATTCACTTTCTCAATTCCTTGTGAAAAATAAATTTCAAGCTCATTTAGTTGTGAACAATCACTACTACTAGAACTTTGAGAACCCCTGAACCCGATTCAAACAGTAAGTGCTTTAACGCCCACAGTTCTTTGAGATGATTGAGAACTAGAAGAAGAAGGAGTTGAAATATTTGGTCTAGCATTATCTATTGCAATTTGATAAACACTATAAATAGTTTGAGCATTTATTTTAATTGAGGCTTGTGCTTCCAAAAGTGTAGACAACTCCTTATCTTCAAATGTTAAACCATTATAAACAGTTTGATACCAAAATTGAGGACCTCCTAATTTCATAGTTGGATTTAACAAGGCAGCAATACCATAAATAGGAAAAATAGGCAAAAAATATTTTTTAAACTTTTTTCTCATAGAATCAATAGCAAGTTTATAAATTTTCCCACCCTCTGAAAAGGAGCAAACAAAGTTGCAAGTTATGCAATATAAACTAAACAGCTAGAAATAGTAGGATAAGATTGCCCAAAAAATTCATTTGTAGCAATATGAAATTTTTCTAAAAAATCTACAAGCATTTTAACATTAGTTCAATCCACATTTGTAAGGTTCTCAACATCATCACTTACATGAGCATTAAACGTTGAGTTTATGGGATTTCTATAATATATGCAACAACTAAACTTTCATACATGTAATTTCATCTATTTGGACAATGTTTAGGAACCTTTCTTTCTCTTAGGCCAAATTCATCGCATCTTTTAAAATATTCTCTAAGTTTACTTCTACGGTTTGCATAAAAAACTAGTGAAGAGTCATTTTAACCTTTTTAATTTTAACATTTAAAATTCTCATACCATCATCCATAACATGAAAAATGTTACTAAATGCAGGATTTAGTGTAGAGGTAAGCAAGACCATATCATTTGTATTACTAGTAGCATTATCCATTGAAATTAACATTATTTTATTACTAATGTAAGAATATCTACAAATATTCGTAATCGTGCTAGAAATAAACTGTCATGTGTGACGTAAATTAATTATTCTATAAGCGATAATGCATTTTTTCACTATCCAATCCTCATCAATCCAATGACTGGTAACAGTAAGACAATCACAGTCATTACCACTTATACCAATATCAGTAGTAATAGAAACATGACAATTAATATGAGTAAATAAATTGTGCAAATATTGTTCATATTCATGTTTATATTTATAAATATCTCTCTTTACGGTTGTGCGAGGCCATCCTTTATGAGTAGGATTAAAAACTTTTCTAATATAATGCATAAAGTGAGGGTTAGAAGGAAAACTATAGGGTAAGCACATAACAATAACCATTTTTGTCAATTCTTCCCTATCTTTTCGCGGATTATAATATAAAATACCACTAGTAACAATATTAATTTTTGGTTGAAATTGATTTGACCCGGTACTAGGGTCAGGATGACTAGATACACTTGTCCCCTCGACCAAAGCTTTCATATGAAG